>JARQOD010002377.1:0-78711 GCA_033576555.1 Oophaga sylvatica
GAAAAACTGGAACCATATATGCTCCTTTTTGAAAAAATGGACCCCAATATAATGCTCCCCTAAAAAAAAAATGGCCCCCCAAAAAAATGTCCCTACAGAATTTTGGACCCCCCTTTTTAAAAATCCCTTTTGAATTTTTTTGGGCCCAATAAAATGCTCCCCAAAAAGAATACCCCCGGGGGCCCTTTTTTAAAGGCTCCTACAGAATTTTTTTGGGCCCCTTTTTTAAAAAATCATAAAAAAACTGGACCCCAAAATTTTAAAAATCCCCCCAGATTCTGGACCCCATATAATGCTCCCAAAAAATCTTTTTGGGGGCCCAATTTTTAAAGCTCCATACGAAAAATTTTGGGGGCCAAAATTTTTAAAGCTTTTCCCCCCAGAATAATGGACCCTTTTAAAAAACCCTACAGAATATGGGGGCCCAAAAAAATGCTCCCCCCCGAATTTTTGGGCCCATATTTTAAAGGGGGCCCTACAGAAAACTTTGGGGGGCCCCCAAAAAATGGTCCTTTTTGAATACTGGGGGGAATTAATGTCCATTTTTGATTACTTTTGGGGGCCCAAAATAATGCTCCATTCAGGGTTTTTGGGCCCTTTTTAATTTTTTCCCCCCAGAAATTTTTTTGGGCCCCATTTTAAAGCTCCATCAGAATTTTTTTGGGCCCCATTTTTTGCCCCCTTTTAAAAAAACTGGAAACCCCAAAAAAATGTCCATACAGAATACGGGTCCCAATATAATGTCCCCCCAGAATAAAAAGGGGGGCCCTAAATGCTCCATACTTTGGTCAAAATTACCGGGGAAAAAACCCCCAAAAAATGCTCCATAAAGGAATACTGGACCCCCCAAAAAAATGCCCTTTCCCAATACTGGGGCCCAAAAATTTTAAAAATCCATTTCAGAATATGGACCCCATATAATGCCCATACCGGGGAATTTTTTTGGCCCAATATTTTAAAAACCCCCCTACAGAAAAAGGACCCAAAATTTAAAATTTTTAATGCCCCCCCTAAAGGGGAAAAATGGACCCCAAAAATTTTAAAAATCCATACAGAATACTGGACCCCCAAAATTAAATTTTTCCCTTAAGAATACTGGGGCCCAAAATAATGCTCCATAAAAATACTGGACCCCATTTTAAAAAACCCCCCTACAGAATTTTGGACCCAAAAAAATTTTCCCCCCTTTTTTTAAAAAATGGACCCCCCAAAAAAAGTCCATTCAGAAAATGGACCCAATATAAGGGGGAAAAAAGGGAAATTTTAAAAAGGGCCCAAAAAAATGCCCCCCTACAGGGTTTTGGCCCCTTTTAAAGCTCCATACGGTTTTCTGGTCCCCTTTTAAAAAATCCATTTTTAAGGGGAAAAATGGACCCCCAAAAAATGCTCCTAACAGGAAAGGCCCAAAAAGAAAGAATATGGGCCCAAAAAAAATGTCCATACAGAATACTGGACCCAATTTATAATGTCCATACAGAATACTGGACCCCATTTAAAAAAGTCCTTTTTGAATATGGACCCCAAAAAAATGCTCCATAAGGGGAAAAATGGACCCAATATAAAAATCCAAAACCCCCAAAATGGACCCCAAATTTTTAAAAAAAAACCCCCCCAGAAAAAATGGAAAACCCAAAAATAAAAATAATGCTCCATACAAGAAAAGGAACAAAGGGAAAAAATACTGGAAACCCCTATAAAAATCCATACAGAATTGGGCCCAAAAAAATTTTTTCCATAAAAGAATACTGGGGCCCCCCAAAAATGCTCCATACAAAAATATGGACCCAAAAATAAAAAACCCCCCTAAAGAATTTGGACCCAAAAAAATGCTCCATTTCAGAAACTGGGGCCCAAAATTTTTTGCTCCCTTACGGAAAATTAAAGGACCAAAACATAAATTTTTTTCTCCTACAGAAAAAAGGGCCCCCCAAAAAAAAGCTCATACCCGAATTTTTTTGGGCCCCCCAAAAATGCTCCAAACAAAAAAATTTGGACCCCCTTTAATGCTCCTAAGGAAAAAATGGACCACATATTTTAAAAATCCTACAGAAAAAATTTTGGCCCCCCCTTTAAAGCCCCCCTACAGGAAAAACGGACCCCCAAAAAAATGCTCCATACAGGTAATAAAATAATGCCCAAAAAATTAAAAAATTTCTCCCCTACAGGAAAGGAAAAAAAGAAAGAATACTGGCCCCAAAAATTTTAAAAATCCTTCAGGTCCCCCGGGGTTCCCCCCCTTTTAAGCTCCCTACAGATACTGGCCCAAAAAATTTTAAAAATCCATACAGAAAATTTTTGGGAACCCCCAAAAAAATTTCTCCCAAAAAGAATACTGGGGCCCCCCCCTTTAAAAATCCATACAGAATTTTTTTGGAAACCCCCCCTTTAAAGCTCCCTAAAAAAAAAACCGGACCCAATATAAGCTACTTTTAAAAATCCCCCACCAATATTTAAAAATTCCCCCCAAAGGGAAAAATGGAAAGAATAAAAAACCCCCAATTTTTTAAAGCTCCATTTTTGAAAACTGGGACCCCCAAAAATTTTTCCTACAGATAAAAAGGGCCCCAAAAAATTTTAAAAATCCCCTAAAAGAATAATGGACCAATATAATGGTTTTTTACAAATACTTACCCCTTTTTAATTTCCCCCCTACAGAATACTGGCCCCCAAAAAAATGCTTTTCCCCCCAGAAAAAAGGGGGGCCTAAAATAATGCTCCTTTTTGGGGGGAAATTTTGGACCAAATATAATGTCCATAAAGGGGAAAAATGGACCCCATTTTTAATTTTTTTCCCTTTTAAAAAAACTGGGGCCCAATATAAGGGGGCCTACAGAATAATGGACCCCTTTAATGCCCCCATACAGAATAATGGACCCACATATAATGTCCATAAAGAATATGGACCCCAATTTTAAAAAATCCTTTCGAAAAACTGGACCCCAAAATAAGGTCATACAGGAAAAATGGAAACCCCCCAAAAAATTTTTTTCCCTACGGGGAAAAATGGGACCCCCCAAAAAAATGCTTTTCCCCCCAGAAAATGGACCCAATTAATGCTAAAACAGAAAAAATGGAAACCCCCAAAAAAATGCTCCCCTTTTTTGAATATGGCCCAATTTTTAAAGCTCCATAAAAGAATATGGCCCAAAAATAAAAATCCATACAGAAAAAAGGACCCAATATAATGCTCCCCTACAGGGGAAATTTTGGCCCATTTTAATGCTCCAAAAAGGGGAATTTTTGGGGGCCCAAAATTTTAAAAAATTTTCCCCCCAGAAAAAGGGGGGAAAAAATTTAAAAAGAAAACCCCAAAATTTTAAAAATCCCTACAGATTCTGGACCCCCCAAAAAATTTTAAGTCCCAAAAAAAGAAAAAATGGACCCAAAATTTAAAAATTTTCCCACAGGAAAAAAATACCCCAATAAAAATTCCCCCCGATTACTGGGGCCCCAAAATAATGCCTCCATACGGGTTTTAAAAATTTTAAAAACCCGGACCCAATATTTTGCTCCATACAGAAAAAATGGCCACATATAAAAATCCCCAAACAGAATACTGGACCCCCCAAAAAAAGCTCCCCAAAAAGGGGGGAAAAAAAAATTAAAAATGGGGCCCAATATAATTTTTTTCCCTTTTTGAATTCTGGACCCAATATAAAAGGGGGCCCTTCAGGGGGGGGAATTTTTTTGGGCCCCCTTTTTAAAGCTCCATTACAGAATACTGGACCCCCCCCTTTTAAAAAAACCATACAGGAAAAAAGGACCCAAAAAAATTTTTTTCCCTAAAAAAATATGGAACCCCCCAAAAAAAAGGGGGCCCTAAGGGGGAAAAAAAAGGGCCCCATTTAATGCTCCCCTACAGGGGGGGAAAAAAGGGCCCAATATTTTCTCCATACAAAAAAATAAAATTTTAAAATAAAATATAATTTTCAAAAAAATAAATTATAAAATATAAAATTTAAAAAATTTAAAATTTTGGACCCATATAATGCTCCATACAGAAAATTTTTGGAAACCCCAAAAAATTTTTTCCCCCAAAAAAATACTGGACCAATATAAAAGCTCCCCCCAGAATTTTTGGACCCAATATAAAAAATCCATACCGAAAACGGACCCCCAAAATAAGGGGGCCCCTTCAGGGGAAAAAAAGGGCCCAAAATTTAAAAATCCTTTCAAAAATATGGACCACCAAAAAATTTTTAAAAATCCCCCCCAGAATTTTTTTGGGCCCATTATAAAACTCCATATACAGAATACTGGGGCCCAAAAAAATGCTCCAAACAGAATATGGGGCCCCCCAATTTTTAATTTTTTTCCTTTTTAAAAATTTTTTGGGGGGATTTAATGCTTCCCCAAAAAAAAAACTGGGCCCAAATAATGCTCCATACAAAAGGAAAAAGAAAAATCTGGACCCAATTTTAAAGGCTCCAAAAAACCCCGGGGGGGGGGGGGGGGGAAAAAATTTTGGGGCCCAAAAAAAGGGTCCCCACAGGGGAAAAATGGACCCCTTATTAAAAAATCCTAAGGGAAAAAAGAACCCCTTTTTTAAAAACCCATACCGGAAAATTTTGGACCCATATATTTTCCCCACAGAATTTTTTTGGGCCCAATAAGCTCCATACAAAGGGGTATTACCCCCGCGGCCCAAAAATTTAAAAATCCATACAGAATTAAAAGGACCCTTTTAATGCCTTTTTTTTTCCCCCCAGGGATTACTGGAACCCCAAAATAATGTTCAGAATGAGAAATTTTACCTTTTGGGCCCAATATATTTTTTTTCCCTTTTTGAATACTGGACCCATATAATGCTCCCCAACCCCCAAAACTGGCCCCCTTTTAAATTTTTCCCTACAGAATTTTTTGGACCCAAAATTTAATGCCCCCATACAGAAATTTTTTTGGAAAACCCAAAAAAAAGGGTCCCCAAAAAAATTCTGGGGGCCAAATTTAAAAAGCTCCAAACGGAAAATTTCCCCACCCCAAAAATTTAAAAATCCTTTCAGGTTTCTGGACCCCTTATAATGCTCCTTTTTGAATAATGGAAAACCCCAAAAAAATCCCCCATACAGGGTTTTTGGGGGCCAAAATTAAAAATTTTTTCCCCCCGAAAATTTTTTTGGGCCCAAAATAAAGCTCCCTACAGAAATTTTTTTGGGCCCCCCAAAAAATTTTTCCCTACAGAAAAAATGGCCCCCCAAAATTTTAAAAATCCATACAGAAATTACTGGACCCCCAAAAAAATTTTCTCCCTAAAAAAATGGTTTTTTTTTTTTTTTAAAATAGGAAACCCCCCCTTTAAAAATCCCCTAAAGAAATTTTTTGGGGCCCCCCCAAAAATTTTTCCCCCCGGGGAAAAAAAAGGGGCCCCCAAAATTTAAAAATTTTCCCGTTTTGGGGGCCCCCAAAAAAATGCTCCCCCCAGAATATGGACCCTTTTTTAAAGTCCAACAGAAAACTGGACCCAAAAAAATGCTCCATACCCGGGTTTTTGGGCCCCCCAAAATTTTAAAAATCCATACAGGAAAAATTTCTGGACCCAATATTGCTCAAAAAAGAATAAATGGACCCAATATAAGACCATTCGAATATGGACCCCCCCCCCGAAAAACCCCCAAAATTTTTCTCCCCCCAGAATTCTGGACCCCAAAAAAATGCTTTTAAAAAAGAATACTGGGGGGCCCCAAAATTTTTTTTTTCCCCCCAAAAAAACTTTTGGGGGCCCAAAATTTGCTCCATTCAGAATCTGGAAAACCAAAAAAATGCTCATTAAAAGGGGAAAAATGGCCCCAAAAAATTTTAATTTTTTTCCCCAAAAGCGGAAAAAAAAAAATACTGGACCCCCTTTTAAAGCTCCCCCTTCAGAATACTGGGGAACCCCCCAAAAATTTTAAAAATCCTTCAGAAAACTGGACCCAAAATAAAGCCCCAACGGGGAAAAAGGGGGCCCCCAAAAAATGCTCCCTCCGAATTTGGCCCTTTTAATGCTCCATTCAGATTTTGGACCCAAATAGCTCCATACCCCCAAAAAATGGACCCAATATAAATTTTCCATACAGAATTGGACCAAATTTTTAATTTTTTTCCCTACAGAATTTTTTGGGCCCCCCAAAAAAATTTTTTTCCCTACAGTACTGGAAAACCCCAAAATTTAATTTTTTTCCCCCAAAAAAAATATTTGGGGGGCCCAAAAAAATTTTTTCCATAAGAATTTTGGCCCCAATATAATTTTTTTCCCTACGGGGAAAAATGGAACCCCCAAAAAAATTTTTTTCCCTTCAGATTTTTTTGGGCCCAATTATTTTTTTCCCTACAGGGGAAAAAGGGGCCCAATTTAATTTTTTTCCCAAAAACTGGAAAAAATTTCGGGGCCCATTTAAGGGTCCCATTTCAGGAATTTGGACCCCCAAAAAAATGTCCATACAGAAAAAATGGGCCCAATATAATGCTCCATTTCAGAAAAATTTAAAACCCCCAAAAAAGCTCATTTTTGAATACTGGACCCCCCAAATTTTTTGGAAAAATTAATGCTTTTCCCCCAAAAAAACTGGACCCAAAAAAATGCTCCATACAGGGGAAAAATGGACCCTATTAATGCTCCATACAGAAAAAAGGAACCCAAAATTTTAAAGCTCCATACAGAAAAATGGACCCAATATAATTTTTTCATAAGGGGAAAACCCGGGGGCCCCCAAAAAAATGTCCATACGGATTTTGGACCAAAATTTTAAATTTTTTCCCCTTTTTGAATAATGGACCCCTTTTAATTTTTTTCCCTACAGAATCTGGGCCCCCCAAAAAAATGCTCCATAAAGGAATACTGGACCCCCAAAAAATTTTAAAAATCCATCAGAATATTTGGGCCCCAAAAAAAAAGCTCCATACAAAAAAAACTGGACCCTATAATGCTCCATACAAAAAGGGGAAAAAAAAATAAAAACTGGACCCCAAAATTTTTTAAAAATCCATTCAGAATACTGGACCAAATATTTTAAAAACCCCCCTACCGAAAACTGGACCCCTTTAATGCCCCATACAGAATACTGGACCCAATTAATGTCCCCCAAAAATTTTGGGGGCCAAAAAAATGCTCCTTTCAGAATACTGGGGCCCCAAAAATTTAAAAATCCATACCCCCAAAAATGGAACCCCCCCTTTTTTAAAAATCCTTACGGGGAAAAAGGACCACATATAATGCTCCCTTACAGAATAATGGACCCCCAAATTTTTAAAGCTTTTTTTCAGAATATGGACCCAAAATAATGTCCATACGAAATTTTTTTGGGCCCCCAAAAAAATGCTCCCTACGAATTTTGGAACCCCAAAAAAATGCCCCCTACAGAATACTGGCCCCATATAATGTCCCCTTTAAAAAAACTGGACCCCAAAAAAAATTTTAAAAATCCTTACAAAAATTCTGGACCCCCCAAAAAAATTTTCTTTATACAGGAATACTTTGGCCCCCCAATTTTTAATTTTCCAAATTTTTAAAAAAAAATGGGGCCCAATATTTTTCTCCTTTTTGAAAAAAAGGGCCAATATTTTGCTCCATACAGAATACTGGACCCCCCCAAAAATGCTCCATACAGAAAACTGGGGGCCCAAAATAAAAATCCCCTACAGGGGGAAAAATAAACCCTTTTAAAAAAAAAAAATATAATGGGTCCATACAGAAATTTTTTTGGGCCCCCCAAATTTTTTTGCTCCCCTTTTTGAATAATGGACCCCAAAAAATTTTAAAAATCCCAAAAAGAAATTTTTTTGGGCCCAATTTTTAAAGCTTCCCCAAAAGGGGAAAAAAAGGGCCCCCCAAAAAAATGCTCCCCCCAAATACTGGGGGCCATAAATTCTCCCCCCCGAAAAATGGACCCAAAAAATAATGCTCCATACCGGGAAAAATGGACCCCAAAAAAATGCTCCATACAGGGGGAAAAAAAGGGGCCCAAAAAATTTTAATTTTTTTCCCTACAGAAAAATTTAAAAGGGGGCCCCTTTAAAAATCCATACAAAAAATTTTGGGGGACTATAATGCTCCATACAGGGGAATTTTTGGGACCCCCAAAAATTTCTTTAAAAAAGAATAAAATGGACCCAAAAATAATTTTTTTCCCTTTAAAAAAATACTGGAAACCCTTTTTAAAAAATCCTTTTTGAAAGGACCCCATTTTTTTTCTCCCTACAGAATACTGGACCCAAAATTTTTAAGCTCCTACAAAAATATGGGGGCCCCAAAAAAATTTTTTCCCCAAAAGAAAAATGGACCCAATATAATTTTTTTCCCTACAGGTACCGGAAAACCCCAAAAATGCTCCCCTTAAAAGGGGGAAAAATGGAAAACCCATTAATGTCCCCCCAGAATTTTTTGGGGGCCCCCTTTTTAAAGCTCCATACAGAATATGGACCCAAAAATTTTTGCTCCAACAGAATTTTAAAAAGGGCCCAATAAAAAAGCTCCATACAGAATTCCCGGGGCCCCCTTTTTAATTTTTTTCCCTTTTGGAATTTTGGACCCCTTTTAATGCCCTTTTTAAAAATTTTTTGGGGCCAATTTTTAATTTTTTTCCCAAAAAAGAATACTTGACCCAAAAATTTTTGGGGGAAAAAGAATTTTTTGGACCCTTTTTAAAAACCATTCAGAATTCTGGGGCCAATATAATGCTCCTTTTTGAATTTTTTTGGGCCCCAAAAATTTTGCCCTTTTTGGGGAAATTTTTGGCCCCTTTTTGCTCCATACAAGGGGAAAAAGGGGGCCCCCTTTTTAATTGGGCCTTTCCCCCCAGGGTTTTTTTGGGCCCAATATTTAAAAATCCCTTCAGAATCTGGACCCCCCAAAAAAAGTCCTTTTTGAATTCTGGACCCAAAATAATGCTCCATAAGGAAAAAATTTTTTGGGGGCCCAATTTTTAAACTCCTTTTTAATAAGGACCCATATAATGCTCCCCCCCGAATTCTGGAAAAACCCCCTTTAATGCCCCCTTTCGAATTTTAAAAAACCCAATTTTTAATTTTTTCCCCCTTCAGGGAATTTTTTTGGGCCCCCCAAAAAATGCTTTTCCCCCAAAGGAAAAATGGGCCCAAAATTTTTTTTCCATACAATTTTTGGCCCATAAATGCTCCATACAGAATTTTTGGGGGGCCCTTTTTAAAGCTCCAAAACAGAATACTGGGGGCCAAAATTTTTAAAGCTCCATAAAAAAATACTGGCCCATTTTTAAAGCTCCATTACGGGTTTTTTTGGGCCCCATAATTTTTTCTCCTTTTTAGAATTTTTTTGGGCCCCCAAAAAAATTTTCCCCCCTTTAGAATCGGGACCCAATATAATTTTTTTCCCCGAAAACTTTTGGGGGCCCAAAATAATGCTCCAACAATTTTTTGGACCCCCAAAAAAATGGGTCCATACGAATTCTGGACCCCCCCAAAAAAAAATCCATACAGAAAACTGGCCCAAATTTTTAAAGCTCCCTTTTTGAATCCGGGGGGCCCAAAAATTTTAAAAAACCCTACAAAAAAATTTTTGGAAACCCCTTTTTTGCCCATACAGAAAATTGGGCCCAATAAATGCTCCATACAGAATTTCGGGGGGCCCAAAATAATGCTCCATTCAGGGTTTTGGACCCCCAAAAAAGGCTCCATACAGGAAAAAAAGACCCAATTTTAAAAAATCCATACAAGAATTTTTTTGGGCCCCCTTTTAAAAATTTTCCCTACAGAAAAAATGGACCCAATATAAGGGTCAATTTTTGAAAAAATGGACCCAAATAATGCTCCTTTTTAAAAAACTGGGGGGAAAATTTTAAAAATCCTTTCGGAATTTTTGGGAACCCCTTTTAAAGCTCCTTTTTGGGAAAATTTTTGGCCCCAATTTAAAGCTCCCTTTTTGTTTTCTGGACCCAATTTTTAAAAATCCCCCAACCCCCAAAATTCCCCCCAAAATTTAAACCCATACCCCCTTTTTTCACCCCCCCCCTTAATTTTTTTTTTTTACCCCCCTTTTGGGGGGGAAAAGGGGGGGCCCAAATAAATGGGGAAAATACTGGACCCAAAATTTTTAAAGCTCCTTACAGGGAAAATTTTTTTGGGGGGCAAAATAATGTTCCCCCCGAATACTGGGGCCAAAATTTTAAAGGGGGCCCTAAAAAATTTGGAAACCCCAAAAAAAAGCCCATACAGAAAAACTGGACCCAATATTTTAAAAATCCCCCCAAGGGGAAAAAGGGGGGCCCAAAAAAAATGCTTCCCCTTTTTGGAAAATTTCCTTTTGGGGGCCCAATTTTTAAAGTCCTAAAGAATTTTTTGGGGGCCCAAAATTTTAAACTCCTTTTTGAATTCTGGACCCAAAAAATTTTAAAAATCCATTCTTTAATATGGAAAACCCAAAAAAATGCTTTTCCCAAAAAGGGAAATCCAAAAAATTAAAAAGGGGAAACCCAATATAATGCTCCCCCCAAAAAACCCCCCCCAAAAAATTTTGGGGGCCCAATTTTTAAAAATCCTTTTTGAATTTGGACCCAAATTTTTTTTCCCATACGAAAAAATGGAACCCCCAAATAATTTTTTTCCCTACAGAAACTGGACCCAAAAAAATTTTTTTCCCTAAAAATCTGGGAAACCCTATATAATGCTCCATACGAATAATGGAACCCCAAAAAATGCTCCTTACAGAAAATTTTTGGGCCCAAAATTTTAAGGGGCCCCCAAAAAAAAAAACTGGGGGGCCCAATTTTTAAAAAATCCCTTTTTGATCCTGGACCCCCCCCCAAAATTTTTAAAAATTCCATACAGGGGAATTTTTTTGGGCCCTTTTTAAAAATCCATTTTAAAAAATTTTTTGGGGGCCCAATTTTAAAGGGCCCCTTTTTGAATTTTGGGCCCCTTTTTTGCTCCTTTTTGAATTTCTGGGGGGCCCAAAAAAAATGCTCCCAACAGAAAAAATGGACCCTTTTTAAAGCTCTTTTGGATACTGGGGCCCAATTAATGCTCCATTTTAAAAGGGGGCTGGCCCTTTTTAAAGATCCATACAAATACTTGGGGGGAAATTTTTAATTTTTTTCCCCCCGAATTGGGGGAAAAAAGAAAGGTTTTGGACCCAAAAAAAATGCTCCCCCCCAGGAAAACCCCCACCAATAAATGCTCCATCAGTTGGAAAAAAATTAAAGGGAAAAATGACCCAATTTAATGCTCCATACAAAAAAAACTGGGGCCCAATTTTTAAAGCTCCAAAAAGGGGGCTGGACCCAATATTTTAAAAATTTTCCCCCAAAAAATTTCTGGACCCAATATAAAGGCTCCAACAGGAAAAATGGGGGCCCAAATTTTAAAGCTCCATACAAGGGGAAAGGAAATAAAAATTATTTTAAAAGGGGGTTTTGGGAAAAATTTAAGAAGGAAGGAATAAAAAGGAAAGGGGGAAAGGGGGGAAAAAAAAAGGGGGGGAATGGAATTTTTAAAGGGGCCCCCCCGGAAAAGGAAAAGGGGAAAAAGGGAAAGGGGGAAATTTTTAAAAAAAAGGGGGAAAGGGGGAAAAAAAGAACGGGGAAAAAAAAAATAAAGGGAACAGAAATGGAAAAAAAGGGAAGATTTTGGGGGAAAAAAATTTTTAAGAAAGGAAAAAATAAAAAAAAATTTTTAAAAATTTCCTAAAATACTGGACCCCAAAAAAAATGCTCCATACAGGTACCCGGACTAATATAAAATTTTTTTAAAAAAATACTGGCCAATTAAAAAAATTTTTCCCTACGGAATTTTTGGGAAAAAACCCCCCAAAAAAAGCTCCATACAGGAAACGGACCAAAAAAATGCTTCCCCCCAGGAAAAATGGAACCCCAAAAATTTTTTTCTAAAAATGGGGAAAGGGGGAAAAAAGGGACACCAAAAATTTTTGGAAAACCCAAAAAATTTTAAAAAAAATTTTCCCCCCAAAAAAAATTTTTGGGCCCCATATAATGGGCCTACGGGGAAGGGGGGCCCCAAAAAACATTTTTTTGGGGCCCAATATTAAGGGGCCCCCCCAAAAAAAAATATTTTGGCCCCCAAAAAAAAAGGGGCCCACAGAAAAACTGGGGGCCAAAAATTTTAAGGGGGCCCCCCGAATAAGGAAACCCCAAATTTTAAAAATCCCTAACAGAATACTGGACCCCCCCAAAAAAAAGCTCCTTTTTGAATATGGGGCCCAAAAAAATAAAATTTTTACCAAAACCCCTACAAATTATGGGGCCCAAAATTTTTTCCTTTCAGAATACTGGACCCAAATTTTTAAAAAAAACCATTTCAGAATACTGGACCCAAAAAAAATTTCTCCCCCCAAAAAAAATTTTTTTGGGCCCCCAATTTTTTTTTTCCCCCCCAAATTTTTTGGGAAACCCCCTTTTTAAAGCCCCAAACCCAAAAAAAACCCAAATTCCCAACCCCAAAAAAGGCCCCCCCAAAAAACCCCCCCCAAAAAAAAACCACCCATTAACACAACAAATACTGGGGGGAAAAAGATTACTGGACCAAAATATAATGCCCATACAGGAAAATTTTTGGGCCCAAATTTTTTCTCCCCCCAGAAAAATGGACCCCCAAAAATTAAAAATCCCCCAAAAAAATACTGGACCCAAAAAAATTTTTCCCCTACAGAATTTTTTTGGGCCCCCCTATTTTTTTTAAAAAATCCATCAGGAAAAACTGGACCCATTATAATTTTTTTCCCCCCAGAATTTTTTTGGAACCCCCCAAAATTTATGCCCATACAGAATTGGGGCCCAAATTTTTAAAGGGTCCATACAGGGTTTCTGGACCCAATAATTTTTTCTCCTTTTTGGGTTACTGGGAAACCCCCCAAAAATTAAAAATTTTTTACCGATTTTTGGACCCAAAAAATTTTAAAAATTTTTACAGAATTTTTGGAAAACCCAAAATAATGTCCTTACGGGAAAACCCCCACCACCCAAAATAATGCCCCCCTTCGGGGAAACTGGACCCAAAATTTTTTTCTCCATAAAAGGGAAATTTTTTTTGGGGGCCCCCCTTTTAATTTTTCCCCTACAGAAAGGGGGAAAAAAACCGGGGGGGCTGGCCCAAATTTTAATTTTTTTCCCCCCGAATAATGGACCCAAAATAATTCCCCTTTTGGGGAATTTTTTTGGCCCCCCCCTTTTCCCATACAAATTTTTGGGGCCCAAAATGAAAATTTTTACTGGACCAATTTTAAAAACCCCCCCAGAAATTTTTTTGGGCCCCCAAAAAAATTCTTTCCTTACGGGGAAATTTTTTTGGGCCACCCCCTTTTGCCCCCCTACAGGGGGAAAAAAGGAACCCCCAATTTTTAATTTTTTCCTTAAGAATTTTTTTGGAACCCCCAAAAAATTTTAAAAATCCAACAGAATTTTTTTGGGCCAATTTTTAAAGCTAAAACAGAATTTTTTGGGGGCCCCCAAAATTTAATGCTATACAGAAAAAAGGACCCAAAAAAAAATGCTCCCCCCAAAAATTTTTTTGGGCCCAATAAAAAAGCCCCCCTACAGAAACTGGACCCAATATTTTAAATTTTCCCCCATTTTGAAAAACTGGACCCCAATATAAAAAATTTTCCTTTTTGGAAAAATGGGGCCCAAAAAAAAAGCTTTTTTAAAACCAAAAGGGGGCCCCCACCCAAAAAAATGCTCCATACAGGGAAATTTTTGGGCCCAATTAAAAAACCCCCCAAAAAAAAAACTGGACCCATATAATTTTTTTCCCCTAAGGGGAATTTTTTTGGGCCCCCTTTTAAAAAATCCTTTTAAAAGGTTATTTTGGAAAACCCCCTTTTTTGCCTTTGGAATACTGGAAAACCCCAAAAAAAGCTCCATTCAGAATATGGACCCCCTATAATTTTTTCCCTTTTTTTAATACTGGACCCAATATAATTCTCCCCCAAAAAATACTGGACCCAAAATTTTAAGGGGGCCCCCTTTTTGAATATTTTGGGGGCCCTTTTAATCTCCAAAAACAGAATTGGACCCCAAAAAATTTTAAGGGGGCCTTTTAAAAAAACTGGACCCAATTTTTTAAAGCTCCCCCCAGAAATTTTTTTGGGCCCAAAAAATTTTAAAAAATTTAAAAAGAATAATGGACCCAATTTTAAATTTCTCCATACGAAAACTGGAAACCCCCAAAAAAATGCTCCAACAGGGGGCCCCGGGGGCCCCCAATTTTAAAAACCCCTACAAAAAAACTGGACCCAATATTTTAAAAATCCACGGGGAAAAATGGACCCCTTTTAAAGCTCCATAAGAATATGGCCCCATATAATGCTCCCCCCGTATTATGGACCCAATATATTGGGGGAAAACAGAATCTGGGGGAAAAAAATGCTCCATACAGAAACTGGACCCAAAAAATTTTAAAAATCCTTTTTGAATTTTGGCCCCCAAAAAAAATCTTTTCCCCCCGGAATTTCTGGGCCAAAATAATGCTTCCCTTTAAAAAAACTGGACCCCCAATTTTTAAAAATCCCCCCGAAAATGGAAAACCCAATATAAATTTTTCCCCCAAAAGAATACTGGACCCCCAAAAAATTTTAATTTTTCCAAAAAAGAATACTTGGGCCCCCAAAAAAAAAACTCCATACAAAAAAAACTGGACCCATTTTAATGCTCCAAATTTTTGAATACTGGGAAACCCCCCCCAAAAATGTCCAATTAAAAATTCCCGGGAAAACCCCCAAAAAAATGCTCCATACAGAATTCCCGGGGGGAAAAAAAAAAGCTCATACGAATTCTGGGCCCCCAAAAAAGTCCATACAGGGTTTTTTTGGGCCCAATAATGCTCCATACAGAATCTGGACCAATAAATGCTCCATACAGAATCTGGGGCCCAATATAAAAAATCCCTAAGGGGAAAAAGGCCCAAAAAAATGCTCCATAAGAAAACTGGACCCAATATAATGCTCCATACAGGAAAAATGGAACCCCCCCCTTTTAAAAATCCATTTAAAAAAAATCTGGAAAACCCCAAAAAATGGTCCTTTTTTGAATACTTGGGCCAAAAAAAAAGCTCCAAAAAAAAAATACTGGACCCAAATTTTAAAAATCCATAAAGAATACTGGACCAAAAAATAAATTTTTTTCCCTACAGGGGAAAAATTTGGGGGCCCAAAATAATGCTCCATACAGAATCTGGACCCATTTTTAAAGCTCCATAAGAATACTGGAACCCCCAAATTAAAGCTCTTTTTGAATCTGGGACCCAAAATAATTTTCCTTTTTGAAAACTGGACCCCAAATTTTAAAAACCAACAGGGAAAAATTTTTTCCCAAAAATTTAAAAATCCAAAAGAAATTCTGGACCCAAAAATTTTAAAAACCATTTAAAAAAAACTGGACCCAATATAAAAGCTTCCCCCCAAAAATAAGGGGGGCCCAATTTTAAATTTTTTTTCCCTACAGAAAAAGGACCCAAAAAAATGCTCCAAATTTTTGAATTTTTGGAAAACCCCCCCCCAATGCTCCTTTTTTTAAATGACCAAAATTAAAAAATCCATACAGAATTCCGTCCCAAAATTTAAAAACCATCAGAAAACTGGACCCCAATTTTAAATTTTTTTTATACAGGGGGAAAAAAAACCCCAAAAAAAAAGCTCCATCAGAATATGGACCCATTTTTAAAAAATCCCCCCAGAAAAAATGGGGCCCCCAATTTTAAAAAACCCCATACGAAACCCGGGGCCCCCCAAAAAATTTTTTTCCAACAGAAAAATGGAACCCCCAATTTTTTAAAGCTCCATACAAGGGGGGCTGGGGGGCCCAAAATATTTTTTTAAAAAAGAAAAAACTGGGCCCCCAAAAATGGGCCAAAAAAGAATTCTGGACCCCCCTTTTAAAGCTCCTTTCAGAATTTTTGGGCCCCAAAAAAAAGCTCCTACAGAATACTGGACCCAAAAATAAAGCCCCCCCTTTCAGAATTTCTGGACCCAATATAATGCTCCCTACAGAATACTGGACACAAAAATAATGCTCCCCCCAGAATACTGGACCCCAAAAAAATGCTCCCCTACAGAATATGGGACCCCCAAAAAAAAGCTCCATCGAATACTGGACCCCATTTAATGCTCCATACAGAATTACTGGACCAAATAATGTTCCCCCCAGAATTTGGGGGGCCCAAAAAATGTCCATACAGAAAAAGGACCCAAAAAAAAGCTCCATAAAATTCTGGACCCCCAAAAAAATGCTCCATACAGAATACTGGACCAATATAATGCCCCCAAAACAGAATATGGGGGCCCAAAATTTTAAAAATTCCCCCCGAAAACTGGCCCCAAAAAAAATGCTCCATACAAAAAACCCGGACCCCAAAAAAAATGCTCCATACAGGGTTTTTGGGCCCCTTTTTAAAGCCCCCATACAGAATATGGACCCAAAATAAAAGCTCCTCAGGGGAAAAATGGGGGCCCAAATAATGCTTTTCCTTTTAAAAAATTTTTGGGGGGCCCCTTTTTAAAGCTCCATACAGAATTCTGGGGGGGCCCAAAATTTTAAAAATCCTACAGAATACTGGACCCCAAAAAATGTCCATACAGAAATTTCTGGGGGCCCCAAAATAATGCTCCATACAGATTACTGGGGAAAAAAAAAATGTCCCAAAAAGAATACTGGATCCCCTTTTAATGTCCATACGGGGGAAATGGGCCCCCAAAATAAGGCCTTTTCCTACAGAATTTGGACCCAAATTTTAAAAACCCCCCTAAGAATATGGACCCCAAAAAAATTTTCCCTTCAGGAAAAATGGCCCCAAATTTTAAAAATCCATACAGGGGTCTGGGGGCCAAATTTTTAAAGCCCCCCTACGAATATGGGGCCCCCCCAAAAAAAGGGTCCATACAGGGTACTGGACCCCCCTTAATGGTCCATACAGGGTTTTGGCCCAAAAAAAATTTTTCCCAAAAAAAAATTGGGGGCCCAAAAAAATGCCCCCATACAGAATTCTGGGGGGACATATAATGCTCCATAGAATACTGGGAAAACCCCAAAAATTTATGCTCCCTTCAGAATACTGGACCAAAATAAATTTTTCCCCCCCAAAAAAATTTTTTTGGGGGGCCCAAAAAAATGCTATCAGAATTTCCCCCCCCCCAAAAAATGTCCATAAGAATCCCCCACCCCAAAAATTTCTCCCAAAAACAGAATATTTTACCAATTTAATGGGGTTTCCCCCCAGAATAATGGACCAAATAATTTCCCATTTCAGAATCTGGACCCCCAAAAAAAGCTCCCCCCGGAAAAATGGACCCAATTTAAAAACCCTTTTTTAAAAAGAATTTCTGGGAAAAACCCCCCCCAATTTCTCCCTACAGAAAACTGGACCCCAAATAATTTCTCCTTTTTGGAAAAATGGGGCCCCCCCTAAAAAACCCCCCCAAGGGTACTGGACCCCAAAAAATTTTAAAAATCCCTTTTTTCCCAAAAACCCGGGCCCTTTTTAAAGCTCCTTTTTGGGAAATTTTTTTGGGCCCCCAAATTTTTAAAGCTCCATTCAGAATTTTTTGGACCCCCAAAAAATGCTCCCTACAGAAAACTTTTGGGCCCCAAAAAAAAGTCCATACAGGGGAAAATGGCCCCAAAAAATTTTTTTTTTTAATGAATACTGGGAACCCAAAAAAATGCTCCTACCCCCAAAAATATTGGACCCCAAAAATTTAAAAATCCAATACGGGAAAAAGGACCCTATAAAATCCCCTACGGGAAATTTTTTTGGGCCCCCAAAATTTTAAAAACTCCATTCAGAATCTGGGGGCCCCTATATGCTCCATACAGAAAAAATGGGCCCCCCAAAAAAATGCTCCCTACAGAATACTGGACCCAAAATAATTGGGGGCCCTTTTTGAATAATGGACCCCCAAAAAATTTTAATTTTTCCCTAAGAATAATGGACCCCCAAAAAAAGCTCCATCCCGGGTTAAATGGACCCCCTTATAATGTCCACAGAAATTTTGGGCCCCTATAATGCTCCATAAAAAAATCCCCCACCCCCCTTTAATTTCTTTTCCCCCCAGGAAAAATGGGAACCCCCAAAAAAAGTCCTACAGGAAAAATGGACCCCCAAAAAAATGGCTCCATTTTTGGGAAAAAAACCCCCAATTTTTTAAAAACCATACAGAATACTGGACCCCAAAATTTTTCTCCATACGAATCGGACCCCCAAAAAAATGCTCCAAAACAGGGTTTTTTTGGGCCCCTTTTAATGTCCATCCCCAAAACTGGACCCCAAAAAAATGTCCCCAAAAAAA
The DNA here is from genome assembly GCA_033576555.1 of Oophaga sylvatica. NCBI lineage: Eukaryota > Metazoa > Chordata > Amphibia > Anura > Dendrobatidae > Oophaga > Oophaga sylvatica. The sequence goes on from JARQOD010002377.1 coordinate 18,245, forward strand.
AAAAAACCCCCACCAATATAATGCCCCCTTTCAGGGTTTTTTTGGGCCAAAAATAATGTTTTCCCCCCAGAATAATGGGCCCAATTTTTAAAAACCATACGATTTTGGACCCCAAAAAAAGCTCCTTTTCAGGTTTTGGACCCCCCCCCAATTTTTTAAGCTCCATACAGGAAAAAATGGACCCAATTTTTTAAAAATCCATACAGGGGAAAACCCGGGGGGCCCAAAAAAATGCTTTTCCTTTTTGGAAAAATGGACCCAAAAAAAGCTCCATACAGGAAAAATTTTGGAAACCCTATTAAAAACCCAAAAGAATACTGGACCCCCAAAAAAAAGCTCTTTTTGAAAAAGGACCCAAAAAAATGCTCCATACAGAAAACGGCCCCCCAAAAAATTTTTTCCCTACAGAAATTTTTTGGGCCCCCTATTTTTGCTCCCTAAAAGAAAACGGGGCCCCTATTTTTGTCCATTCAGGGAAAAAGGACCCCCTATAAACTCCCCTACAGAATATGGGCCCCCCAAAAAATCCATTCAGGGTACTGGACCCCTTTTTAAAAAACCAAAAGGAAAAACTGGACCCCAAAAAAAAAGCCCTTTTAAAAAAAACGGACCCAATTAAAAATCCTTTCAGGGGAAAAAATGGACCAATATAATGTCCTTTTTGAATCTGGACCCAAAAAAATTTTTTTCCCCCCAGGGGAAAAATGGGGGCCCAAAAAAAATGCCCCTACAGAATATGGACCCCATATTAAAAATCCATCAGAATAAATTTGGGGGCCCCAAAAAAATTTCTCCATACAGAAATTTTTGGGCCCCAAAAAAAATGCTCCCAAAAAGGGAAAATGGAAAACCCAAAAATTTTTTCTCCCCCCAGAATACTGGGCCCCATTTTAAAGCTTCCCCCCAAAAAATTCTGGACCCCCAATAAAGTCCTAAGGGGGCTGGACCCAATTTAAATTTTTTTCCCTACAGGGGAAAAATGGACCCAAAAAATTTTTTCTCCATTCAGGGGAAAAATGGACCCCATATAATGCTCCATACAGGGAAAAATGGACCACATATAAGTCCTAAAAGGAAAATTCTGGGGGGCCAAAATTTTGCCCTACAGAATACTAGACCCCCAAAAAATGCTCCATACAGAATCCCCCCCCAAAAAAAATGCTCCAACCCGAAAACTGGGGCCCAAAAAAAGCTCCATACAGAATTTTTTGGGGGGCCCCTATTTTAAAAATCCCAAACGAATTTTTGGGCCCCAAAAAAATGCTCCTACAGAATACCCGGACCCCATATTTTAAAAACTCCCTAAGGGTATGGCCCCTTATAAATTTTTTTCCAAACGGTTTTTTTGGGCCCCCAAAAAAAAGTCCTTTAAAAGGAAAAATTTGGACCCCTTTAATGCTCCATACAGAAAACTGGACCCAATATAATGCCCATACAGAATAAATGGACCCCATATAAGTCTTTCAGGAAAAATGGAAACCCCAAAAAAAGCTCCATACAGAATTGGGAAAACCCTTTTTAAAGTCCATACAGAAAAAATGGAAACCCCCCCTTTAAGGGTTTTCCCCCAAGAATACTGGACCAAAAAAATGCCCCCCTACAGAATACTGGACCAAAATAATGCTCCATACAGAAACTGGACCCCCAAAAAAAAATTTTTTTCCCTACAGATTCTGGAAAACCCCCCTTTTAAAGCCCATACGCTTTCTGGACCCCCCAAAAAAATGCTCCTTTTTAAAAATGGACCCCCAAAAAAATGCTCCCCCCAGAATTTTTTTGGGCCCATTAATGCTCCATACAGAATACTGGACCCATATAATGCTCCCCAAAAAAAAAAATGGACCCCTATTTAAAAATCCATACAGGAAAATTTTGGGGGCCCCAAAAAATAATTTTTTTCCCTTCGAATTTTGGGGCCAATTTTTAAAGCTCCCTACAGAATACTTTGGGGGCCCAAAATTTTTTTCTCCATACAGAATCCCGGGGGGCCAAAAAAATGCCCATACAGAATCTGGGGGGCCCCAAAAAATGCTCCATACAGAAACTGGACCCCATATAAAAACCCCTTCAGGATTCTGGACCCCCTTTTTAATTTTTTTCCTTCAGGGGTTTTTTTGGGCCCCTTTAAAGCTCCCTAAGAATCTGGGCCCATTATGCCCCCTAAAGAATATGGACCCCCCCAAAAAATGCCCCCCATACAGAATACTGGCCAATATAATGGTCCTAAAGAAAAAGGGGCCCAATTTAATGCTCCATACAGGATATGGGGGGCCCCTTTTTTAAAGCTCCATACGAATACTGGACCAATTTTTAAAAATCCCCCCAGAATTTTTTGGAAAACCCCAAAAAAATGTCCATTTCGAATACTGGGGGGCCTTTAAAAATCCATACGAAAACTGGCCCAAAAAAAGCTCCCTACGGAAAAATGGGGCCCAAAAAAATGCCCTACAGGGGGCTGGGGAAAACCCCCCTAAAAGCCCTTTTTGAATACTGGCCCCCCCTAATGCTCCAACCCCAAAAAATGGACCCCTTTTAATGCTCCATACAGAATACTGGAAACCCCCCCTAATGCTCCAAACAGGAAAATGGACCCCTTTTTAATGCTCCCTTTTCAGAAAGGAACCCCCTTTAATGCTCCCTACAGGTATTGGGGCCCCATATAATTTCTCCTTACCCGGGAATTTTGGGGCAATATAATGCTCCATACGAATACTGGAACCCTTTTAATGCTCCCTTCAAGGGAATTCCCGGACCCAAAATTTTTTTCTCCCTCAGGAAAACTGGAAAACCCCCTTAAGCTCCCTAAGAATACTGGAAACCCCCCTTTTAAAGCTCCATACAAATATGGACCCCCTTAAAAATTCCTTCAGGAAACCCTTTTGGGCCCCCAAAATAATTTTTGCCCCCCATTTTTTTACTGGCCCATTTTTTGCTTCCCCATTTTCAAATTATTTTCCCCCCCAAAAATAATTTCTTCCCCATACAAATTCTTGGGACCCTTTAAAGGCCCCATACCCAGGGGGTTCGGGAACCCCCCTTTAAAGCTCCAAAACAAAACCTTTCCCCAAATGGCCCCATTTTTTTAAGGATAATGGCCCAATAATGTCCTCAAGAATTTTTTTTGGAAAAAAATAATGTCCAAATTCAGGAAAAAGGGGGGCCAAAAACTTCAGTACTGGGCCCCAAAAATATAATGCTCCAACAGGATTTCTGGCCCCTTTAAGCTCCTTAAAGAAAAAGGGAAAACCCATATTTAATTGGAACTTTTTCCAAAACAAGGGGAAAACCTGTGGGGAAATTTTAAAAAATCCTTAAGGGTTAATACCCCATTATATTGGGGGGGTTTTAAAACAGGATATGGAAAAAAAAATGGGTTCCAATTTTAAAGGGTTTCGGCCCCAATTTTTAATGGATCCTAAGGGGAAATTTATGGACCCTAAATGCCCCCAACGGGAAACTGGGCCACAAATAAGCCCATTACAGAAATTTTTGGGAAACAATTTTTAATTGGCTTCCCTAAAATTAAGGACCCAATAAATGCTGCTTAAAAGAATCCCTGGAACCCATATAATTTTTTCCAAAAAAAGGTTGGGACCCCCTTTAATCTATTTAAATTTCTGGACCCAATATTTAAATTTCCCTAACCAAAATTTTGGAACCCTTTTCTGCACCACAACCCCCAGGAAAGGGGGCTTTGAAAGGAAATACCCATTTTTTAACATTCCCCCTTAAATTTTCCCCCCAAATCCCTTTGGCCCCCCACAACCAACAGCTCCCCCGGCAATCCCCTTGCTTCCCCCTATTACCCCCTTGCTTTTGGTAAACCCTTTTGGGGTGGGGGCACCCCCAAAATTTCCCGGAGGAAAAGTTTTCGGAGGGGGTAAAGGGGTTTTTTTTCAAAACTTTCATTTCCAAAAACCAACCCTTTTTCCCCCAAAATTGGTAGGGGGGAGAAGAAAGGGGCCATTTTGTCGTTTGCTCCCCCGGGCCAAGGGAAGCCCGTTTCCCTTTCTTCCGGGCCCGTACAGCAAAAAGGGGGCCCCCCTTTTAAAGGAAAAAGGTGGAGCGCAAAAAACCCCCCTTCCCCCGGACCCGTGGAGGCCTTTTTGAAAAGAAGTTTCTGGAAAATTTTTAGGGGGGAGGTTCGGGAAGGGGAAACAAAAGGGGTTTAAACCCGCATAGCCGGAAATTTTGGGTTGCCCTTTTCACACGCCGCGAAGGGTGGAAAGGCAAGGGGGAAAAAAGTTTGTGCCTTAAGGAATTTAAATCCGGCTTAACCCCGGTCACGGGGGGGGACCGGTTTTCACCATAGGCTTTGGCTGCTTGTAAAAACCGAGGCGGCCCAGGGAAAAAGCCGCCATGGGGGGTTTTCCCTTTCCAGGAACGGGGCGGGGTTGGGGAAACCGGGGTAAAAGGCCCCGGGGGCCAAAAGGGAACTCAGGTCCCCTAAAGGGGGAAGGCCCGGGGGGCCCCCCCAAAAAGAGGGAAAAACACTTTGGGGAAAAAAGTGGAGGGAGGGACCCAAACTTTTTTTAGTGGTACCCAAAGGAAAAGGAAAGGAGGCCCATAAAACCCGTTTTGCTTTTCTCAAAAGCAATTTTTCCATTCCGACGCCCCCTTGGGGCCTTTTCCATCGCAAAAAAGGGTTAATTTGGAAAAAGCTGGTTTTTGGCCCATTTTTTTATCTTTCACAGCTCCCTAGAAGGGGGGGCCCTGCCCCCTGAGGGGGGGGGGGGGGAACCCCACCCCAGGGGGGGGCTGGCCCCACATCCCCTCCCGAGGAAACCAAAAAGGCCCAAACGGCCTTTGGGGCTGGGATCCAAGGAAAAAATACCAGGTTGGGGTTACCGGGGGAATGTTTAATAATTTGTAAAATATTACCCCCCAACTGGGGACCGCCCCAAAGAAAAGAGAAATTTTTGAAAATTCCCATTTTGGACTTTTTTTATGGGTTTTGGGCTTTTTTTTTAGTAAACCCAAATTTTTGGGTTTTAAAAAATTTTTGGTGGTGCGGGCCCAACATAAAAACTTTTGGGTCTGATTTTAAAGGGAAATTTTCAAAAAACTCGGGGAAAAGGAGCCCCTGTTCTGTTTTTTGGTGGTGTTTTTGGTTTTTAAAAAACTTTTGCTTAAATTTTTGGGCAAAAAGATTTTTGCCGCCAAATTCGGGGCCCCCAGGCCCTTGGGTTGGGGGGAAGAAAGGTTTTTTGGGGTTTTTGGATTTTTTTGTTTTTTGGGCCCTTTGTTCCCCCCGGGGGGGAAGAGAAAAGTTTTTTTTCTCAAAGTTTCTTTTTTCAAAGCGGGGGTCCCGTTTTTCCAAAGGGGGTTGGTTCCTTTCCCCCTTTCCCTGGAAGGGGGGAGGAAAAAACCAAAAACCCCCCCCACGGAAACCCCGGAAAAGGGTTGAGGGGGAAAAAAGAAGTGGTTTTGGAAAAAAAAGGAGGGGTTTTTTGTTTGGGGAGCAGCTGGGAGGGGGAGGGAAAGGAGGACCCTTTCCCAGCCAAGTCCCTTGCCCAAAAAATTTTTCCGTGGGGTCCTGAACCCACGTTGAAGGTTTGGTGCGGGTCCTTCACAAGAATATTGTTGATATGATATATTTATGAGATAATGTTCTGTATTTGTCTATGCCTATTGTTAAAATGCAACGTTTAAGAAATCCTTACCTCCCGGATGGGAAGAGTTATAATGTTTATTGTTAATGAAAAACAAAATGTCTTCTTGTATTTCACAGCCCGGGAGTGCTGTATTTTACCATGGGGGAATGTGTAGCCCTGGTGTGAAGGCACACGCAGTACCCTGGAGGATGTGCGGAGAGGTAACAGTTTAATGCTCAATAAACATTCACTCCACCACACACTTGGACACACCCATAGGTTATATAGGCTAGTGAGATGCAGCCAGCCAGTCAGTCAGTCAGCTCAGAGAGTGAGTCTGTTTCCTGTCTTCGGACAGAACAGTCAGTGTGCAGTCTGTGCAGGAAGAAAGAGGAGTCAGCAGCAGAACCTTCAGTCACCTGTCCCAAGGACAGTGGAGTTCAGTCGACGTGCTCCTGAACTAGAAGATTACTGAGCCTCTGTTAGCGAGCTCTGGGAAGAAGCAAGAAGGGATTAACCTGCATAGCCTTTGGAAGTGTGGAGTGCTTATGCTACAAGCGCGAACAGGGCGAAAGGCATAGTGGAAGAAGTTATAAAAGTGCCTTAAGGATTGAACTATCCGGCATTGATCACCGGTCACTGGGGACCGAAGTGTCACTATAGCTTTAGGCATAGTGATAGAAAAACCAGAGGCTTACTGGACCTTAGGTTACAGAAAGCAGCCCTTGGAGTGTCGGTACGTAACTGGGGTCAGGGAGAGTGGGAACCTTGAGTCAGTGCACGACAACAGTAGGAACTCAGCTCTCTCAAAGGAAGGCTCCGACCACAAAACTGACCGGGCAGTACAGCTTTGAAGAAGCTGGAGTTCTTGGAGTGAACTAAGCTTTATGCTAGTTGGACTCATCATATGGAAAGTGAAGGAGGCCCATAACCTGTTCAGCTGTTATCTCAAAGCACATCCTCCATCCGACCAGCCTCCCTGGGACCTGCCTTATCATCTGACAAGTAAAAGGTATGGAAAGACGCTGGATGGTGTGAGACTGATTTATTTATCTGCACCCGACATCATTAATTCCATAGACTTTGAGGGACCAGTCCCACCTGTAGGGGACCCGACATCTAGCTGCCACATCATCCCTCAGAGATCTACAGCAGCGCTGGTCTTAGTGATCAGAGAACTACAGGTGGCGTCACGAATGTTATACACCTATCCCCTGTAAATATACCCCCCAACATACGCCTGACCGCCAGGGCCACAGACCGAGCCACCGCTACCTGTGACAATCCCATAGACTTCCATGGGCTCGGCTCTGAGTACCCCATTGCTCTGGTAAACCACAATTGTGGTGCGGGTCAAAACACTTCCCCATCATCATCATCATTGCCTCCCCATCATCATCATCATCATTGCCTCCCCATAATCATTATCACTGCCTCCCCCCACCACCATCACACATACAGCACCACACACAGACAGCACCACAGCACTCTCTCACACTGTAAGGTTCTATGTATATATTCCTGAAACTCAGTTTGTTCGTCAGCCATTTTACTTTCTGTCTTGCTGCAGCTATCTTGCCCTCAGTCAAAATGGAGTTTCCAGCTTGCATGTTCCCGCCCTGATTCTCTCCTTTGCTTCTTAAGCAGCCACAGCTGAGCAATCAGTGCTTCAGAATCTAGCCTGCAGTGAACCTGTGACTTGACTCCTGTAAGCCTTGGACCTTGTACTCCAGCTATTCCTACTGAGGAACTCTGAAGCACTTGTGGACTCTGAACCCTGCTCTTTGAAAGACCCACGTTTGCATGGACTTACGGTAACAGAGAAGAAGATCCTGAATCTGTATTGGAGAGTGATTGCTGAGCTTGGATTACTCTGGCCTGCTGTGTCTCCTGTTTCTGTGTCTGCAAACTGTGTGACTATTTCTGCCAACTTGTATGAAGTAATACAGGACTTTTCTATATCAAACCTGTGACTCCTGTGTTTTCATCGCACCCAAGCACAAGACGCTATATGAACTGTACTACATACATTACAAGATTCTGAAGCCAAAACGTTAGTGTCTGCTGGGTCTGGAAGGCTGTGTCTGCTGTACTGTGGATATCAGACGTCCGGTTGTACTTTCTGTGATGACAGTGGTTGTGACTTCTCACAACTATTCCAGGTGAGCAATTCCCTTAAGTTTTTTCTTTTTGCAGTGTTACCACAGGTAAACACTATTGTTTTTTTTTTTTCCTTTCTTTTCTCTTTTTTGTCTGCTGTAACTCTGGATATCAGATGTCTGGTTGAAACTTTCTGTGATGATAGTGGTTGTGACTTCTCACAACCATTCCAGGTGAGCAGTTCCCTTAATTTTTTTTTCTCTCTGCAGTGTTGCCACAGGTGAACACTATTGTTTTTTTTTTCTCTCCTCTTCTTCCAGTAATCCTGTCTTAAAAGATCTGGAAAATGGAGGCCCGCATAAAGGAACTTTGCGGAGTGACTGATAATATCCTTGCAGATTTGCAGAATATAAAGACCCGTTTTACAAATCTACAGGACCTCAATAATCACAATTTGCAAGTGGTTGGACAGACTACCCAGGATTTGCGAGCCAGGATTGAGGTTCTAGAGGGGCGAGTCCAGGCTCCTGCCGTAGCCCCGAGTGCTGGGATTCCAAGTTGCCCCCTTTTCGTTTTGGCGGTGAACGTGAGAAATTCAGGGGATTTATTAATCAATGCAATCTTTTTTTTTCTGCACATGCTTCACAATTTCCCACTGAACGATCTAAGGTGCTTACTATAATTATGTTGCTTACCAACAAGGCTTTAATGTGGGCAAACCCTCTGATTGAGACTGAGGATGATTGTTTGAATCACCTTGATGCTTTTATTTCAGCCATGGGGCAGGTGTTTGATGACCCCAATCGAGGTGCAACAGCTGAAGCAGCCATGTTAGCTTTGCGCCAAGGTAAGCACTCGGTAGCTGAATATGCCTTGGATTTCAGGAGATGGGCCCTTGATACCACCTGGGACAGTTCCGCCAAAAAATCTATTTTCGAAAGGGGTTATCTCCACTGATTAAGGATGAACTTGCTCGTGCCGACCCTCCCACTGCGTTAGGTGACTTTATTAACTACTGCATCCGTATTGATACTCGTCTGACTGAACGCAGGCAAGAGAGATGGTTCGAAAGCAATCGTACTAACCTTTTCCTACCTTCCTCTCCAGCTAAGGAACCTTTGAGTAGGATTACACGGGAACCTGAACCTGAACCCATGCAGGTAGACTCTTTACAACGACGGGTTAGTGATGCACGCAAGGAACATCGTTTTAAGGAGAATCTATGTTTCTATTGTGGTAAGTCAGGGCACTTCATTATAAACTGCCCCAGCCGTTCTCGTAAGACTACTGCAGCACTCATTCATTGTGAGTGTTGCGAGAGGGGATCTGTCAGGTCCGAGCCTCAGGCTCCAGAGAGATCTGCAGCAACAGATCTTGATTTCTCGGACTTAAACTCCGTTACCTCTGAGGACGTTGACTGTGTAAACGCTGCCATTTTTCAAGTTTCCTCAGCGGTGTCCCAGCTGAGTTGTAAGAAAAACAATTCTCATTGCTTTCTTTCCATCAAACTCTGGGTTGACTCAGCTTGGGTGTCTAGCTCTGCTATGATCGACTCAGGGGCAAGTGGAAATTTTATGGATGTCTCCTTTGCTCTGAAACAGGGAATACGTTCAGTGAAGAAGGCTACTCCAGTACAGATGGAAACTGTGGATGGCTCCCTGCTGACCTCTGGACCAGTGGATCAGGAAACAGAGCCTTTGAGGGTTCTTATGGGTAAAGATCATCAAGAGAAACTGTCCTTTATGCTTATCTCTTCTCCCCACTTTCCCATTATTCTAGGGCTACCATGGCTGCAGGCTCAGAATCCTACCATTAACTGGGAGACCAAGGAATTACAATTTCCAGAGAAACAGATGAGTCCAAAAGTTTCAGCTTGCTCTGTTCCTAAAGGAATCATGTCAGTCCCTGAACTACCAGCTGTATACCAGGACTATGTGGATTTATGTGACAAGAAGAACGCTGACCAGCTTCCTCCTCACTGTCCATATGATTGTCCAATTGAATTATTGCCTGGAACAGAGATACCTTTTGGTAAGATCTACCCCCTGGCGGGGCCTGAGCTAAAGGCTTTAAAGGATTACATAGATGAAAATCTAGCCAAGGGCTTCATACGCCCCTCTTCATCTCCTGCAGGTGCACCCATCTTCTTTGTAAAGAAGAAAGATGGATCTCTGAGACCATGCGTAGACTATAGGGAACTCAATAAGGTTACTATTAGAAACCGTTATCCATTGCCTTTAATCCCTGAGTTATTGGAGAGAGTGCGACATGCCAAAATTTTTTCTAAACTAGATCTTCGTGGGGCCTATAACTTAGTCCGTATTAGACCTGGGGATGAATGGAAGACTGCATTCAGGTCACGCTATGGACACTTTGAATATCTAGTTATGCCTTTTGGTCTGAGTACCGCCCCAGCCACTTTCCAACACTTGGTGAATGACATCTTCAGGGATCTCCTAGATACATTCGTGGTAATTTATTTGGATGATATTCTAATTTTTTCTAACTCCACAGAGGAACATCATGGACATGTGAGAATGGTCTTGGAACGTCTAAGACAAAATCATCTTTACATCAAACTTGAAAAGGGTGAATTCCATAGGACCGAAATTCAATTTCTGGGGTATGTACTGTCTATACAAGGAATTAGTATGGATGGAAGCAAAACCCAAGCCATCAAGGATTGGCCAAGTCCTAGAAATGTGAAGGAGGTACAGCGCTTCATCGGGTTTGCCAACTTCTATAGACGTTTCATTAGAAATTTCTCTGAGGTAGTGTCACCTATCACTCAACTTACCCGGAAAGAGTCTAGGTTTTCCTGGACTCCCCAAGCCCAGGAAGCATTTTCCCGTCTAAAAGATAAATTTACCACTGCACCTATCCTAGTACATCCCAACCCCGAGCTTGCCTTCATAATAGAGGTGGATGCTTCAGACTGTGCCGTTGGAGCTATACTCTCTCAGAGAACAGGTGAGAAGAATGTCTTGCATCCCTGTGCCTTCTTTTCCCAGCAGTTGTCTTCGGCTGAGAGGAACTACGATGTGGGCAATAGAGAGTTGTTGGCCATTATTGCCGCCTTCAAAGAATTGAGACACCTTCTTCAGGGAGCTGCACAGCAAATAGTCGTCCTGACAGACCATCGTAACCTTGAGTTTATCAGGTCGGCTAAGTGCCTGACTCCTCGCCAGGCTCGCTGGAATCTTTTCTTAAACCAATTTAATTTTATCATCTCTTATAGACCAGGATCGCGCAATGGAAATCCTGATGCACTCTCTAGGATTTACTCAGCAGAGACACGTCCAATTACTCCTCCTAAGACTATTCTTCCTGACTCTAGATTCCTAGGAGTAATTCATAATCAAGACCTACTTAAGGACATCAAGGAAGCATACCATGCGGATTCCTTTTGGCACAACCCCCAAGGGACGTAAGTCTTGTCTTTAAGAATGGTGTGTGGATTCAGGGACAACGTCTGTATATTACCTGAAACAGTCAGATTAAGAGTATTGCAACTCATTCACGATTCCAAGATAGCTGGGCATAGAGGAATTCTAAAGACACAGGAATTTCTTTCTCGTTTCTTTTGTGGCCCACTTGCAGGAAGGATGTTTTGAATTATGTCACTTCATGTGAGGTCTGTGCAAGATGCAAAACACCTCGCTCCTCACCAACTGGTCTGTTACAGCCTCTTCCCACCCCGTCCCGCCCGTGGGGATCCATTTCTATGGACTTCATTGTGGAGTTACCAACCTCTCAGGGGAAGAACACCATTCTAGTGGTGGTTGACCGTCTAACAAAGGCAGCTCATTTTATCCCTTGTGTCGGCTTACCCACTGCAAAACAGACATCAGATTTGATGATTAAAGATGTGTTTCGCTTACATGGAGTACCGGATGAGGTTATTTCGGATCGAGGGGTGCAATTCACTTCTAGGTTTTGGCAAAATTTCTGTGCAGCATTGGACATTAAAGTAAACCTTTCTTCTGCTTTTCATCCCCAGACTAATGGACAGACCGAACGAACCAATCAAACCCTGGAGCAGTATCTCCGCTGCTTTATCTGCCACCTACAGGATGATTGGGTGGATCTACTTCCATTAGCTGAGTTCTCGTATAACAACTCTCAGAGTGCCTCCACTAAACAGTCTCCTTTTTACTCTAATCTAGGTTATCATCCTAACATTCTACCACGATTTCCCATAGAAACGCCTTTACCAGCAGTGGCTGAAAGAATCACGTCTTTACAGAAGAATATGGATCTTCTAAAGGAAAATCTGGAATCGGCTCAAGAAAGGTACAAGAAAGCAGCAGATAAATTTCGTAAACCTGCACCAGCTTTCAAGGTAGGAGACTTGGTCTGGCTGTCAACCAGAAATCTTATGTTAAGGATTCCATCGTCTAAGTTGGGACATAAGTACATTGGACCCTATAAAATCAGTAAAATTATAAGTGCCGTTGCTTGTCGTCTTCAACTGCCCAGAACTATGAGAATCCACCCTGTCTTTCATGTATCCCTACTAAAGGCTGCGACACCCAATACGTTTCCTGGACGTTCCTCTCCTTGCCCTGACCCAGTGCTAGTCGATGGTCAGGAAGAATTTGTGGTGGAAAGGATTTTAGATTCCAGGTTGTATAGAAATCAGTTACAATATCTGATTAAATGGCAGGGTACCCAGTGGAGGACAACTCATGGGAACCGGTCAATAACGTTAATGCTCCTCGCTTGCTCCGTCAGTTTCATCAGAGGTACCCACACAAGCCTGGTCTGAGGTCATCCGGAGGTTGTCCTTAAGGGGGAGTAATGTAAGGTTCTATGTATATATTCCTGAAACTCAGTTTGTTCGTCAGCCATTTTACTTTCTGTCTTGCTGCAGCTATCTTGCCCTCAGTCAAAATGGAGTTTCCAGCTTGCATGTTCCCGCCCTGATTCTCTCCTTTGCTTCTTAAGCAGCCACAGCTGAGCAATCAGTGCTTCAGAATCTAGCCTGCAGTGAACTTGTGACTTGACTCCTGTAAGCCTTGGACCTTGTACTCCAGCTATTCCTACTGAGGAACTCTGAAGCACTTGTGGACTCTGAACCCTGCTCTTTGAAAGACCCACGTTTGCATGGACTTACGGTAACAGAGAAGAAGATCCTGAATCTGTATTGGAGAGTGATTGCTGAGCTTGGATTACTCTGGCCTGCTGTGTCTCCTGTTTCTGTGTCTGCAAACTGTGTGACTATTTCTGCCAACTTGTATGAAGTAATACAGGACTTTTCTATATCAAACCTGTGACTCCTGTGTTTTCATCGCACCCAAGCACAAGACGCTATATGAACTGTACTACATACATTACACACACACACACACACCTCACATCTCATCTGTCTGGCTCCGCGCCCTCTCTGCCACAGCCGGCCGCTGAATGATGACGTCATTCAGCGGCACTGCTGAGAGGAAGCGCAGGCGTCGTGCAGGCATCCCCCGGAGTCCGGAGCTGCGGCAGCAGAGGCACGGGGAGAGGTGAGTATTGTGCCAGCTGCTGCCGGGGCCCTGAGCAAGCGGGGAGGGGCCCAGTGGCGGCGCTGGTACCGCTCTCATCTGCTAATGGGCGCCGGGGTGCCCGACGGCAAGTGGGCCCCCCTCCTGCTCAGGGCCCCGGCACTTGCCCGGGTATGCCGGGTGCTGACGCCGGCCCTGACCTCCGGAAACGCCGCACCGCTACATAGGACTGTGCTATTTACCTTGCGGCGACGGAGCATCGCCGCAAGTTAAGTAGACATGCTGCAGTCTGAAAAGACGCGCCGCATGTCCGGTGAGTCACCCAACTAATCGGACGCATAGTGGAGATGGGATTTCATCAAATTGGCTCCACTATGCAGGAACATCTGGCTGCTGCGGATTCAACGCTGCGGTAGGATGCAGTGTTCAATCCACAGCTATACTGAGTGTTTCCTGACCGTGGAAACATACCCTAAGGCTAAATGCACACGTTGCGGAATTGCTGCGGTAATTTCCGTGGCAATCCCGCACCTCCCTGTCGCGGGAAATACGCATTTTTATTGGTATGTGTGTTCCCGCAAGAATAATAGCGTTTTCCAGGCGATCTGTAGCATCACTTGGAAAACTGATTGACAGGTTGGTCACGTGAGTCACACATCGTGTCTGACAAGTATGACCAACTTATTACTATTGATGCCGCAACAATAGTAAAAAGATCTAATGTAAAAATAATAAAAAAAAAATAAATCGTGATATTCTCACCTTCCGGCGGCCCCAGCAGCTTTCCCGACTCTCAGCGACGCTCCCGGCCAATCCCGTTCCCAGGGATGCCTAGTGACAATGACCCCAGATGAAGTAGCGGTCTCGCGTGATGCGACGTCATCTGGGGTGATTGTCGCTAAGGACGCCTGGGAACGGGATTGGCCGGGAGGATCGCTGAGGACCAGGAAGGCTGCGGGGGCCGCCGGAAGGTGAGAATATCATTATTTGTTATTTTATAATTATTGTTTTACCAGGGATATGGTACCGGCAGAGTCTCCTCTCCTCTAGACCCTGGGTACCATCCGCACATGAACCGCTTACTGTGCGCATGGTGGGCACAGCCACGAGGAAAGTAAGCAGTTCAGTGCATTCCTATGGCGGCGGAATCACCGCGATTCCGGAAAAAGAATGAGCATGCTGCTTTTTTTTCCGCGATGCGATTGCACCATGGAAAAAAGCGCAGCATGTGCACAGCATTGCGGAATCCCATAGGATAGAATGAGTTGCGTTGGGTAAGCGTAAGAATCCGCAACGTGTGCCCTTAGCCTCAGTTAGGATCACTGCTTCCAATAGGTGGCACTAGAGTTCCAGACAATTTGCAGATTGTCGTCTGTCCTACAGTCGCCTCCCCTAAGAACTGGCTGATATCAGGGAGTAAAGGAGGATTCCTATAGTGGCAGCAGTCTTGCCCGCTCTGCAGTTGGCAGACGTCTCTTTCCTGTCTGCTAGGAGCAGTCTCTGTTCTTCCTGCAGGTGGCAGTTGTGCTCCTGGGCTTGGAGCTCCCTCTGGTGGTTATGGACTTTGCTGCTCCGTTTCAGTTTAGATTAAGGCTATGTGCACACGTTGCGGATCCAGATTTTTTTCCGCTCGGAAATGCTCCAAAAACGCAAGTGATTACTTAAGCAATGTTAACCCTTTAACCCCCAAGGGTGGTTTGCACGTTAATGACCGGGCCAATTTTTACATTTCTGACCACTGTCTCTTTATGAGGTTATAACTCAGGAACACTTCAATGGTTCTCCGTGATTCTGAGATCATTTTCTCGTGACATATTGTACTTCATGATAGTGGTAACATTTCTTTGATATTACTTGCGTTTATTTATGAAAAAATTTAAATATGGCAAAAATTTTGAACAGTTTTCAATTTTCAAACTTTGAATTTTCATGCCCTTAAAACAGAAATATGTCACACAAAATAGTTACTAAATAACATTTCCCACATGTCTACTTTACATCAGCACAATTTTGGAAACAAAATTTTATTTTGTTAGGAAGTTATAAGGGTTAAAAGTTGACCAGCAATTTCTCATTTTTACAACACCATTTTTTTTAGGGACCACCTCACATTTGAAGTCACTTTGAGGGTCTATATTATATAAAATACCCAAAAGTGACACCATTCTAAAAACTGCACCCCTCAAGGTGCTCAAAACCACATTCAAGAAGTTTATTAACCCTTCAGTGCTTCACAGGAATTTTTGGAATGTTTTAAAAAAAATGAACATTTAACTTTTTTGCACAAAATATTTACTTCAGTTCCAATTTTTTTTATTTTACTAAGGGTAACAGGAGAAATTGGACCCCAAAAGTTGTTGTGCAATTTGTCCTGAGTATGCTGATACCCCATATGTGGGGGGGAATTACTGTTTGGGCGCACGGAAGAGCTCGGAAAGGAAGGGGGCCGTTTTAATTTTTCAATGCAAAATTGTCTGGAATTGAGATCAGACGCCATGTCGCGTTTGGAGAGCCCCTGATGTGCCTAAACAGTGGAAACCCCCCCATAAGTGACCCCATTTTGGAAAGTAGACCCCCTAAGGAACTTAAAAAACAACTATATGCTCAATAAAGGATACAAGGAATGTATGTAAATTGTATCAAAAGATTGAATTTATTAATTAACATACAAATACATGTCAACTATTATGAGTGCTAGTTACTCAAACCAGAACACGGGCAGAAACTGAGACATATACAAACAGAATTATGACTGTACAGGAAGTGGTCCATGCACATTACAATATCAGCAGGGAAGCCCCCTTCTAAGTAACAGCAAAAATTGCACCAAACCCTATAGTCAAATATGACAGTTCCCTACAAACATCATTTTAAGCAGCCATACTCATGATGAAACAAGATGCCAAATATCATAGCATAACTCATGCAAGATGATGAAAATTCATCCGAGATAAGGCTGAAGTGAACCGCCTGGTAAGTAAGGTGTCTATGTGCAACCGCTAATAAAGTGTGCAAAGTGCCAACCATGAGATATTGAATCTCTCCTCAGGGATTTGTCCTTATTATCTGAAGATCTCATTGAACCACCATAAAGAGCATAACATATTGTATTACCTGTGTACTGTGTCAGAAAACTGCCACGTCCCACCCCGACGCGCGTTTCAGCGTTCCTTCTTCAAAGGGGCGTGTCCTAAATGGGGGATCATACTCCTTTTAAATGCCCTCCATCCAATAGGCTCCCATCCTAATGTCATGTGATTTACCCCAATAAAGTGACTAGTGCATATCTATAGAACGGGATATGACGGAGCATGACACCCTGACGTCACCTCCGGTGAATGACTACCCACCTCCGGCTGTGATGGAACGCATTG
This sequence comes from Oophaga sylvatica, assembly GCA_033576555.1. Lineage (NCBI taxonomy): Eukaryota > Metazoa > Chordata > Amphibia > Anura > Dendrobatidae > Oophaga > Oophaga sylvatica. Next base: position 34,796 of record JARQOD010002377.1, read on the forward strand.
CGTCAGGAGATACATCACAGGCGCATGCGCTCGCCCCAGAATAGTAACTCTAAGCTACTGTGACTGAATATAATTACTAATGAAATATATAAAGTGCAATATGTCATTTAATCATATGTTTTTAATAATGGTGTTAGATTTATGCTGATTATCAGCTTGATCTGATATTTTTCCATGTTATATATTTTCGAGTCACGTGAAGACGTATGATATTTGGGAAGAGGACCCAACGTTGAAGAATTTTTTCATTCAAAGTAATATTGCACTACTGATACAGAAAAGAAAACAATATATATGGAAGAGAAAATATCAGGATTATAATTGTTTGCGTATTCAGAAGATTTATGTATATGGTATTGTTACATCATTATATATGGTTGTCTTTGATATTCTATGTGGGAGGATTAATATGGGACTGGGTCTAATCTTTCCAGTGGTTGTAATAAGAAGATCTATCTGGCCATTGTAAGGTTTCACTCACTCGGCTGCTTCAGAGGTCAATCAGGAGACACTTTCTTATGCAAAAAGTCCTTAGGTTTATTGCTTCATAAACCACATAGTAACAGGCAATACAAATCTTCAATGTTTCAGCTCCTGCCTGGAGCCTCACTCCTCAGTCACAGAGTCCTCTCTGTAATGTCCCACATGGAAGTCTGTCCACACTGGCAGACTCCCACACACTCTCTAACAGGTGCCAAGCACACTCAGTTACATAGCCGTAACCCCGCCCACAGGTGAGGTCAGGATCACATGGTTATGACCTCACCACAGGTCCTTTTGATACACATAAACAACTACAGGCTGTAACGAATGGAAGCGGAGGCAGAGGTGGTGAAGTTCACATTCATATTTATTTTTTAATGTGGAACCTCGAGACCGCGGTCCGGGGGGCTCCGAAGGGGGCGTAACTAGTGAGCCCCGGGTACCCGTAGTAAGGCCCCTCGAACAGGACCAGAATGGAATACCCGGAGGACACAGGTGCTACCTCCAGTTAGACCCCGGACACGTGGCAGCTGTCCCAGAGGGACCAAAAGGGTAACAAGTATTTACAGAGTCCGTGGAAAGTTCTTGACGGAGAAGGGTAAGGTCCTGGTCCAGAACGGATGGTAGAATGCTGGCTTCAGTGACCTTGTCACGGTCCACGGGTACGGATGGCTGATGGCGGAACGGGATGACACTTGCGCCAGTAATAGCCGAGATTGTCCAGATTAGCCAGATACGGTTAGCAATGATCTGAGGAGACAAACAGTATCAGCGAAGCACAGAGACTGCAGACGCAGCGCAGACAGAACAGGAACAGAACCGGATGTAGCAATGATAGAACACGTTGCTCCGGCACTCCCCTAATGGTGGAGTGACCAGATATAGTACCGAGTGCGCAGCCATTGGATAATTAGCTATTTCAAAAGATGCACGCTGCCCCTTTAAGAGAGGCGGTGGGCGCGGCCTCGCGTCCTAAGCCGACTGTCTGGAGGCCTGCCAGCAGCGTGCCAGGAAGTGGAGAAGGACTCAGGACGCCGGAGAGCAGATGGGACAGGAGACCCAGCCCACGCACAGACCGCCGCAGAGGGACAGCCCGAGGAACAGGTGAGTGAGCAGAACGGAGTGCAGAGGCAGCGCTGGGACCGGGTGTAACAGTATCCCCTCTTTACTCCCCCTCTTTTTCAAGCCTGCGTGAAATCTTTTAAGAAGAAGAGGGGCCTGGATGTTCTCTTTAGGCTCCCAAGACCTCTCCTCAGGACCAAAACCCCTCCAGTCCACCAGGTAATAGATCCTACCTCTTACTCGCTTAGAGGCCAAGATATGTTTTACCTCAAAAACATCATCCTCAGAGACCGGATCAGGAGTGGTGCCCGGGTCCTTAAAAAAGGAGCTCAATACTACTGGTTTGAGGAGGGAAACATGAAAGGAGTTAGGTACTCTTAGAGAATTAGGCAATTTCAGTTTATAAGAGACCGGGTTGATCTGGCTCAAAACTTCAAAGGGACCAATGAAACGAGGACCCAATTTGTACGATGGTAACTTCAGACGGATGTACTTGGAGGAGAGCCATACCTTGTCTCCTGGACGAAAGATGGGAGCCTCAAAACGTCTTTTGTCCGCATGCGTTTTCATACGTTGAGAAGCTTTCTCCAAAGCCGACCTGGTCTCTCTCCAAATGTCCGAGAAATTCTTGACAAGGTATCGACTGCCGGAACATCCGACAATCCCGAGACAGGAAGAGGAATTCCAGGTTGCAGTCCAAACACAATCTGAAAGGGAGACTTTCCAGAAGATTCACTTACTTGATTGTTGTAGGAGAATTCCGCCCAGGGCAGTAATTCTACCCAGTCATTATGATGAGCGTTGACGAAGTGACGCAGGTATCCAGCCAGGATTTGATTGATCCTCTCCACTTGCCCATTAGACTGGGGATGATATGCAGAAGAAAAATCTAGTTCAATTTTTACCATTTTACAGAGTCCTCTCCAGAACTTAGAGGTGAACTGGACGCCCCTGTCGGACACGATGTGGAGAGGAAATCCATGTAGACGAAAGATGTGCTGGATGAAGTGAGTGGCCAGTTCTGGAGCAGACGGGAGGCCAGATAGCGGAACGAAGTGGGCCATTTTAGAGAAGCGGTCCACCACAACCCATACCACTGAGCAGCCAGAAGAAATGGGAAGATCCGTGATGAAATCCATCGCGATGTGCTGCCAGGGAGCGGACGGAATCGGAAGAGGCAGAAGCCTGCCGGCTGGTAGATGTTTAACAGTTTTGTTACGAGCACATGAAGGACATGCTGCGACGAACTCCTGGATATCCTTGACCATGGTAGACCACCAGTAATACCGGGAGATGAGTTGCTGCGTCTTTTTCTGACCAGCATGGCCAGCCAACTTAGAAGAATGACCCCAGCGCAGAACACGAGTACGGTCAGAAGCAGACACGAAAGTCTTCCCAGGAGGAAGCCGGGCCAGATCAGTGGAGGCAACAGAGACTAACCTAGAAGGTTCAATAATGTGCTGAGGTTCCTCCTCCAGTTCAGGAGGCAAGAAGGCCCTAGAGAGTGCGTCTGCCTCGATGTTCTTGTCAGCTGGACGGAAATGAAGTACAAAATTGAAACGGGCAAAAAATAATGCCCAACGGGCCTGACGGGGATTCAGTCTTAAAGCAGATTGGAGATAGGCAAGGTTTTTATGGTCGGTGAATATGATTACCTGGTGATGAGCTCCTTCAAGAAGATGTCTCCATTCCTCCAGAGCCAATTTGATGGCCAACAGTTCGCGATCACCGACAGAGTAGTTCCTTTCTGCAGGAGAAAAAACCTTGGAAAAAAAAACACACAAGATCATCCGCCCGGTAGACGACTTCTGGGTCAGAACTGCTCCTGCACCTATGGAAGAAGCGTCAACTTCAAGAAAAAATTGCTCACTTGAATTAGGTCGATGGAGAACGGGTGCGGAAGCGAAGGCTTTTTTGAGAGAAACAAAGGCCTCTTCTGCCTCGGAGGACCATTCCTTAGAGTTTACACCTTTCCGGGTTAAGGCTGTGATTGGAGCCACTCGGGTGGAAAAGTGTGGAATGAATTGCCGGTAGTAATTGGCGAATCCGAGGAACCTTTGTATGGCTTTTAGCCCAGACGGACGAGGCCAGTTGAGAACTGCAGACAACTTCTCCGGATCCATCTTTAATCCTGTGGAAGATACAATGTACCCAAGGAAAGGCAAAGAGGACTGCTCAAAGAGGCATTTCTCATATTTGGCATAGAGCCTGTTCTCTCTCAGTCTTTGTAAGACCAGGCGTACTTGCCTCCGGTGTGACGTCAAGTCAGCAGAAAAAAATCAAAATATCGTCCAGGTAAACCACGACACAAGTATAGAGCAAGTCCCTGAAAATGTCATTAACAAATTCCTGAAAAACGCAGGTGCATTGCTTAGGCCGAATGGCATTACCAGGTATTCATAGTGGCCGTCACGGGTGTTGAAGGCTGTTTTCCATTCGTCTCCCTCTCTGATTCGGATCAGGTTGTAGGCCCCTCTGAGGTCCAATTTGGTGAAGATCTTGGCCCCTCGGAGACGATCAAACAGCTCTAAAATAAGAGGCAATGGATACCTGTTTTTTACCGTGATTTGATTTAGACCCCGATAGTCAATGAAGGGCCGCAAGGATCCGTCCTTTTTCTTCACAAAGAAGAATCCAGCTCCTGCCGGTGACGATGACTTTCGGATAAATCCTCTAGCCAAATTCTCTTGAATGTAGTTCCGACATGGCCTGAGTCTCTGCCTGTGAAAGAGGATAAACTCTCCCGCGAGGGGGTGATGCTCCTGGAAGAAGCTCTATCTGACAGTCATACGACCTGTGTGGAGGTAGTCTCTCAGCCTCTTTTTTCCCAAAGACGTCAGAGAAGGACCAATAGGCGGAAGGCAACCCTGGCAGGGTATCAGGCTGGACTGGAGGCGAAACAGGTTGAATCCGGGTTAAGCAACGATTCATGCAGGTATCTCCCCAACGCAGAACTTCTCCAGTTTTCCAATTAAGGACTGGTTCATGCACCTGAAGCCAAGATAAACCTAGAAGCATGGGATGGGATAAACCAGGATATACATAAAATCGCATTCGTTCAGTATGCATTAGACCTACCCGGAGTTCCACCAACTCGGTTTGAAACTGGACGGGCTCGGTCAGCGGTTTGCCATCCACGGCGGACACCTGTAACGGATCAGGAAGACGCTGAACTGGTAAGCGGTAATGATCCACAACCGCCTGCTGGATGAAGTTCCCTGCAGCTCCAGAATCCAGTAGACAGTGTTCGGAGAATTTTATTGCTCCATAGGACACGGTGACAGAGATGTGTAAAGAGGGAGAGGACTGCTCTTTACCTAGGTTGGCCCCTCCTACCGGACCTAGGCACTGGAATTTCCCGACTTTTTAGGACAGAAATGAATCAAATGTTCAGAACTACCGCAGTAGTAACAACTTCCCTCCTTGCGACGTGCCTCCCGGCGGCGGGTGGCCAAACTTACATGGTCCACCTCCATGGCCTCGGAGGCGGAGGGTGAAGTACCTGTTTTGTACAAACTAGAGTCCAGGTGATAGGACCTTTTGTCCCGCTTGATCTCCATGGAGCGCTCCTGAAAACGCAGGTCAATTCGGGTTGCCAAGGATATTAGCTCTTCCAAGAGAGTAGGTCTGTCCCGTCCCGCCAGCTCATCCTTGATTCTTCCGGATAGGCCTTCCCAGAAGTTAGCAACCAGGGCCTCATTGTTCCACGATAATTCAGACGAGAGGGTGCGGAATTTAACAGCATACTGAGCTACCGTGAGAGTACCTTGGCGCAGGCGGAGCAGAGCTGATGCAGTCGAAGTGGTACGACCAGGTTCATCGAAAGTCCTGCGAAAAGCCTCTAGGAAAGATTGAAGGTCGTTAACCACCGGATCCCCTCTCTCCCAAAGCGGGTTTAGCCAGGCGAGGGCTTCTCCTCCCAGGTGTGACATGATGAAGCCCACCTTGGCTCGGTCAGAAGCAAACATATGCCCCAAGATTTCGAAGTGTAGAGTGCACTGATTGAGGAAACCCCGACACAGAGTAGGATCACCCTGGAAACGGGTAGGAGCCGCCAGACGGGGACCTTGATTTGCCATGGGAACTGGTACCTGATTATTGATAGAAGAGTCAGGTGCAGACGAGGACCCTAGGGAATCCATGCGGGTAGACAAGCTGCGTAGACAAGTCGTGATCTTGTCCTGTTGAACTCCCAAACGGGCCACCTCCTGGCACAGATCCGTGGTCGGAGGTCTCTGGGATCCAGCGGGTTCCATGGCCGGAGCAATCTGTAACGAATGGAAGCGGAGGCAGAGGTGGTGAAGTTCACATTCGTATTTATTTTTTAATGTGGAACCTCGAGACCGCGGTCCGGGGGGCTCCGAAGGGGGCGTAACTAGTGAGCCCCGGGTACCCGTAGTAAGGCCCCTCGAACAGGACCAGAATGGAATACCCGGAGGACACAGGTGCTACCTCCAGTTAGACCCCGGACACGTGGCAGCTGTCCCAGAGGGACCAAAAGGGTAACAAGTATTTACAGAGTCCGTGGAAAGTTCTTGACGGAGAAGGGTAAGGTCCTGGTCCAGAACGGATGGTAGAAGGCTGGCTTCAGTGACCTTGTCACGGTCCACGGGTACGGATGGCTGATGGCGGAACGGGATGACACTTGCGCCAGTAATAGCCGAGATTGTCCAGATTAGCCAGATACGGGTTAGCAATGATCTGAGGAGACAAACAGTATCAGCGAAGCACAGAGACTGCAGACGCAGCGCAGACAGAACAGGAACAGAACCGGATGTAGCAATGATAGAACACGTTGCTCCGGCACTCCCCTAATGGTGGAGTGACCAGATATAGTACCGAGTGCGCAGCCATTGGATAATTAGCTATTTCAAAAGATGCACGCTGCCCCTTTAAGAGAGGCGGTGGGCGCGGCCTCGCGTCCTAAGCCGACTGTCTGGAGGCCTGCCAGCAGCGTGCCAGGAAGTGGAGAAGGACTCAGGACGCCGGAGAGCAGATGGGACAGGAGACCCCAGCCCACGCACAGACCGCCGCAGAGGGACAGCCCGAGGAACAGGTGAGTGAGCAGAACGGAGTGCAGAGGCAGCGCTGGAACCGGGTGTAACACAGGCTTTATCTTGGGTATTCAGACACATACCCCTTGGGTGGGTTTGTAGGTGACTGGACCCGCCCAGCTCTCCAAGTCACCTGGAAGCCTCCCAATGTATAGCAAAACTCTCAGCAGTAGATCTGCTGAACAAAACATGCTCAGGCTTCCATCACAGGGCCACCCACCTCTGTGATACATAACGTCCATCCATCACATGCCTCCATGCATATCCCGAGGGCCATACACAGTGCCCCCTAGCTGCATCAGGGGTCATTACACCACATACCTCCCCCCTCTGTTCAAACTTGTGGGGTTGAACACTTTTTACCCGACCAGAGATCCTTCTCGGTCGTCTCTGCCAGTCAAACCGTCTCTCTAAGTCGGACCCTGCTACTAATCTCTTTGGTAGGCGTCTGTCCTCCGACTCTGTCACATCTTTTGCTGACGAGGCCCCCCTGTCAGACCACCCGCATCCCCAGCGGTCAGTACGGCGTCGCAATTCACTTGCACCCATACGTCCTGTCTGGTCTGAGTCCTTTTCATTTTGTCTACTACAGGTTCTCCTGCTTAGGTCACTCATCACTGAGCTAACTGAGGCATTACTACTTCTACCTCTTCCATCAGGCGACCTATTTCCTGTATTAGCTCCAGCTTGAGTACTTGAAGTCTTGAGCGAACCTCTTCGCCTCTCAATACCATGGGTTGAAGGTGGCGGCCATCTTCTTTCCATTTTTTGTAGGTTTCTGTTGACCTGCTCCCTCTCAAGTCGTAGCTGCTCTACTTCTCTCAGGTACGACACACGATACTCCAGGAGCATACGGATATTCCCAAGGCTCTCCATGGATCCGACAATGAGGAACGGAACCATCCCGTCTTCACCCACGACCTGGACTTCGTCATCAGCCGGAATCCTGACTCTCGTCACACCGGACTTATTCACCATCTCCTGCATCATTTTCCCAAGTCTTCCGATGACTTTCTTCACCAGACCTCTGGGCACTTGAATGATGTCTTCCATCAATCCAAGCTGACTTTGAGTCTTTCTTGCTTGCTCCAGACGTCGAGTGGCTTCATGATTTCTCAACAGGATTATTTGCTTTGTGCGGAGACAATGTAGGTGCATGTCCCTCAGGATAGCCACTCGCTTCATTGTGACTTCCCTAGTCGACAGTATAACCAACTGCTTCTTCTCTGGCACCCAGTTCACACTACATGCTTCCACCGCTTTTCTAAAGGCCTCATGTACATCCTCACTGGCACAAGCTTCTTGCATGTCTTCGGGTACCTCTATTATACACTTGAAAAGCGATGTCTCCTTTTCCTGAACATGCGGTTGGACCTCCTCATCCTGAGCATCAGCGCAGTTCTCCAAGACCTCAGCATTTCTTGTGTGGCCATCTGCGTGGCACTTTGCTTTCTGTACTTCGTCTCCCGTGGATTTCTGGAGCTGGGCATTAGTCTCTTTCTCCATCTTGAGCTTACGAAGAACTTTATCTCGCTCCTCTGCCAAGCCGCGACACTCATCCTCCCTCCGGAGAAGCTCCTGCTGATGCTTCTCCTGGGCCTCTCTGAGCACCTCCATATCTTTCCATAGGGCCTTGTGTTGTGAATGGACTTGAAATGAGTTCTGAGCAGAGGCTCCCTCTGGTGGTTACAAGCGGTACTGGACTGTCCAGTGAAGATTGTGAGGATTGGGAATCAGGTGTTACTGACTGGTCTTATATAAGGGAGTCGCCTTCCCATCAGGGTTGCCGGTGATCAATTGTTCTGGTCTCAATCCTTGATTCCTGTTTCCTTTGTAGCCTGCTGTGTCGTGTCTGCATCTCCTGCTAACAGATAAGACATTTTCTTCTTTTTGTTTTTGTGCTTGATTTTTGCATTTTGTCCTGCACTTCTGTGGGGGCCTTCAGGGTCCCCTCCGGGGGCTTTTGCCCTCTCAGTTTAGTTCAGCCACTGATGTTTGTACATTTGCTTTTTCCAGTTTTTTCAGTGGCTGCTGTTTTGATTTTGTTACACCAGAGAACTAATTTAGGTGGTAGAGGTCGTGTGATCTCAGGTGTTTTTGAAATTAGTAGAGTTGGTGCTTTTCAGGGTTTTTTGGGATTGCAGTAAGTGCCCTTCCTATCCTTTTCTATTTAGGTAGTTTGGGCCCCAACGTTTGCTCATACTATTTTCTGTCTGTGTCAGTATTTCTTCTTGTCTAACCGCCATTACATGTTTGGGGGCTTTCTATGTTCTTTGGGGATCTGCTCCGGGGCAGATAGCTTTCCTCTTTCTATCTTTAGGTGTAGTTAGTTTCTCAGGCTGTGACGAGGCGTCTAGGACCAACGTAGAAACGCTCCACGGCTGCCTCTAGTTGTGGTGGTTAGTCAGGGTACTGCAATCTCATAGATTCCAACTGCTCTGGTGTATTGCCTTTTTTACCTGCACTCCTCAGCTACCGAAACATAACAGCCTTGTTCATACTAAGACACGCTGACAGATGATCTCTGAGTTTAGAGACTTCCTTCTCCAGCTCCTCCATTCTGTGCTCAATTATTCGTCTCAGGACCCTTTCTTGCTCAACTGCCTCTTTCACTGTTTCTTTAAACAGCTCTACCTCCTGGTCCTGCTCTCTTTTATCCAGCACATGTCGCACCATTACTTCTTTAATTACATTTTCAGATGGGCACTCTTGCCCACTCACACTCTGCTTCTTCAGAGTTCCGCCTGTTCCAGCATCCGCAGCTTCAACTGTCTCACGACTCTTAGTAACTTCAGAGAGCTCCAGCTCTGCCTCCGGTACCCTGGAGCCTTCATCATACTGAGCCATTTCACCCTTTCCGGGCATTGCAGATGTGGATCTACTACAGGTCTGTTCTAACTCCAGCCCTACCTCTGTGCTGGGATTTGTCAGAGATAACGTGGCCTCCTTATCAAGGACAGTAACCTGACCAGTACCTGACCCTGACTCTTCCTCATCATTTCTCTTCTTAGAGGATGTAGCCTGTCCCGCCTTTCCGCGGCCCCTGCGGCGAGAGGAAGATCGGACATTTTTACTCGGCTCCACGTTACTGCAGTCGCTTTCCCTTGCGGTCGAGTCACAGTCTGCACAGGAGTCACTCTCGGGGCCCCTCCCGTCACCCTCTAACCGGGTGTCCGTTCTAGAGGTCTTAACTACCACATCGTCATGGGTTCTACTGTCATACATTTCAGAGGACATCATGTCAGTCAGTCGGGCAGACGCATCCTTTCCTCCTGTGTCACCGTCTGACTCATCAGTTTTGGGAGGTGTCACTGTCCCAATGTCTGCCACCCCAACAGTAGAGAGGCCTCCCTCCTGCTGTAGAGGAACTCCCCTGTCCCACAAGCCAGAGAACAGTTTAGAGTCCCGACCTATGACCACTGGACACGACAAATTAGGGATTATAGCGACATCCTGTCCTGCAATGTCCCAGCCTGTCTCAAAGATTACCCTGGCCACTGAATAATCCTTTGTGTCCCCATGGATACAGGTGACCCCGACCTTTCTTCCAGGTATTTGAAACCCGTCAGGTGCAACCCTCACTAGAGTCACCGGACTCCCCGAGTCGACCAGACCCACCACCTCTTCATGGTTTATCTGCAGGGCACACCCCCGTAGTAGTGTGCCGGGTGGATAGTTCGTAAGGCAGACTGGACACACACAACATATTTGCCCCGGGCAACAGTTTGTCTGGACCTCCCCTTTAACGTTGGGATCCTCCACCCCTTTTTGCCAACCATCCCCTTTTGGGTTGCCGCCCCCTTTTGGGACTCCGCCCCCTTTTGGGCCATCATCCCTCCTTGGGTTATACACCGTGGACTCCCCCCACGGCTCTACCAGACCCCAGTTCGCACAGACCCTTATGTCTCTCGGGGCTGGTACCGTCACTTTAAGAGGTCACCCACTCTGGACCTGATGTCCTTATGGTACCTCACCAGCTCCTGCTGGTACTGCCACCACCCGCCAGCACCTCCGGCTGCCACGCACAAGCCGCTGCTGCCACTGCAGCTCTTACTGCTGCAGACCTCTTGCTGTCCTTGCCACAGCGCAAGTCCCTGCACCGCCGACTTCGTGAACCCGCTGGTCCACAGCCTGCCGCTTGTCCCCTTCGTGACCCCACGAGTCACAGCCAGCCGCTTGTCCCCTTCGTGACTCCACGAGCCACAGCACACACCTTACACGTGTTCCAGAGAAAAAAAACCACCAAAAAAAAAAACAGTTTCTCACTGACCCGTCAGCACAACACAGACTCCTGTCTGTCACACTCTTGGCCACAGAGATTTCCGGACACCTCCTCTCTCATAGAGGCATCCCACAAAGGAAAAAACAACAGTCTCACTGACCCGTCAGTACACCACAGACTCCTGTCTGTTACCTGTTGATCACGCAGGTTTCCGGACACCTCCTCTTCATAGAGGCATCCCACAAGGACAAAAAACAGTCTTTCACTGACCCGTGAGTACAAAACAGACTCCTGTCTGTTACACTCTCGGCCAGAGAGATTTTCCGGACACCTCCTCTGAGGTATCATATCAGCATGCTTTTTTCTCCATTTTCAATGACCCCGGTCAACATAACACAGACTTCTGTCTGTCACCACTGTTTAACAGCTTCTTCAGCTACCTCATATCAGAGGCACCACATAAACATGAACACAGTTTATTCGTGACCACTGGTCACACTCACGGTTTTCACAGAACGTCCGATCCTCCTCTGGTTCCTGATTCCCAGTCCTGGAACATGTGCTCCTTGGGCCGCTGCCAGCATTCCATCCACCAATTGTAAGGTTTCACTCACTCGGCTGCTTCAGAGGTCAATCAGGAGACACTTTCTTATGCAAAAAGTCCTTAGGTTTATTGCTTCATAAACCACATAGTAACAGGCAATACAAATCTTCAATGTTTCAGCTCCTGCCTGGAGCCTCACTCCTCAGTCACAGAGTCCTCTCTGTAATGTCCCACATGGAAGTCTGTCCACACTGGCAGACTCCCACACACTCTCTAACAGGTGCCAAGCACACTCAGTTACATAGCCGTAACCCCGCCCACAGGTGAGGTCAGGATCACATGGTTATGACCTCACCACAGGTCCTTTTGATACACATAAACAACTACAGGCTTTTTCTTGGGTATTCAGACACATACCCCTTGGGTGGGTTTGTAGGTGACTGGACCCGCCCAGCTCTCCAAGTCACCTGGAAGCCTCCCAATGTATAGCAAAACTCTCAGCAGTAGATCTGCTGAACAAAACATGCTCAGGCTTCCATCACAGGGCCACCCACCTCTGTGATACATAACGTCCATCCATCACATGCCTCCATGCATATCCCAAGGGCCATACACAGTGCCCCCTAGCTGCATTAGGGGTCATTACACCACACCATATATAAAGTTGTATAATTGCAGTTATCTATTTGACCCTTTGGTATGATAATGTTCCTGTGATCCCTAACTCTTGCTTTATATATTTATTTAATGTTAGGTTTATTTCACTTAGTTATATCATTTGTTTATGATAATACGTCAGTCACATATTATAAATAGCAAATCGATATATAGCAACAACGTTTGACTTTTTCAACGCAGAATTGGCTGGAATTGAGATCAGACGCCATGTCACGTTTGGAGACCCCCTGATGTGCCTAAACAGTGGAAACCCCCCAATTCTAACTACAACCCTAACCATAACCCTAACAACAAACCTAACCCTAACACACCCCTAACCCTAATCCCAACCCTAATCATAACCCTAACCACAAACCTAACCCTAACACACCCCTAACCCTAATCCCAACCCTAACCACAAACCTAACCCTAACACACCCCTAACCCTAGTCTCAACCCTAACCATAACGCTAACCCCAACACACCCCTAACCCTAGTCTCAACCCTAATCATAACTCTAACCACAAACCTAACCCCAACACACCCCTAACCCTAATCATAACTCTAACCACAAACCTAACCCTAACACACCCTTAACCCTAGTCCCAACCCTAACCATAACCCTAACCACAAACCTAACCCTAATCCCAACCCTAATCATAACCCTAACCACAAACCTAACCCTAACACACCCCTAACCCTAATCATAACTCTAACCACAAACCTAACCCCGACACACCCCTAACCCTAGTCCCAACCCTAACCATAACCCTAACCACAAACCTAACCCTAACACACCCTAACCCTAATCCCAACCCTACATAACCCTAACCACAACCTAACCCTAACACACCCCTAACCCTAGTCAACCTAACCAACCTAACCCACACACCCCTAACCCTATCCAACCCTAACATAACCTAACCACAAACCTAACCCAACACACCCCTAACCCTAATCCCAACCCTAATCATAACCTAACCACAAACCTAACCCAACACCCCTAACCCTATCCCAACCCTAACCATAACCCTAACCCACACCCTAACCTACAACCTACCCTAACACACCCAACCCTAACATCCCAACCCTAACAACAACCAACCTAACCCCAAACACCCCTAACCCTATCCCAACCCTAACATAACCTAACCACAAACCACCTCAACCCAACCCAACACCACCCCACCCTAACCCAACCCCAACCTCATAACTCTAACCACAAACCTAACCCCAACACACCACCTAACCCAATCCCAACACCTAACTATAACTCTAACCACAAACCTAACCCCAACACACCCCTAACCCTAATCCCAACCCTAATCATAACTCTAATCACAAACCTAACCCCAACACACCCCTATCCCTAGTCCCAACCCTAATCATAACTCTAACCACAAACCTAACCCCAACACACTCCTAATCCCAACCCTAACCACAAACCTAACCCTAACACACCCTTAACCCTAATCCCAACCCTAACCACAAACCTAACCCCAACACACCCCTAACCCTAATCCCAACCCTAATCATAACTCTAACCACAAACCTAACCCCAACACACCCCTAACCCTAATCCCAACCCTAATCATAACTCTAATCACAAACCTAACCCCAATACACCACTAACCCTAGTCCCAACCCTAATCATAACTCTAACCACAAACCTAACCCCAACACACCCCTAACCCTAGTCCCAACCCTAACCATAACCCTAACCACAAACCCTAACCCTAACACACCCCTAACCCTAATCCCAACCCTAACCATAACCCTAACCACAAACCTAACCCCAACACACCCCTAACCCTAATCCCAACCCTAACCATAACCCTAACCACAAACCTAACCCTAACACACCCTTAACCCTAATCCCAACCCTAACCACAAACCTAACCCCAACACACCCCTAACCCTAATCCCAACCCTAATCATAACTCTAACCACAAACCTAACCCCAATACACCCCTAACCCTAGTCCCAACCCTAATCATAACTCTAACCACAAACCTAACCCCAACACACCCCTAACCCTAGTCCCAACCCTAACCATAACCCTAACCACAAACCTAACCCTAACACACCCCTAGCCCTAATCCCAACCCTAACCATAACCCTAACCACAAACCTAACCCCAACACACCCCTAACCCTAATCCCAACCCTAACCATAACCCTAACCACAAACCTAACCCTAACACACCCCTAACCCTAATCCCAACCCTAATCATAACTCTAACCACAAACCTAACCCCAACACACCCCTAACCCTAATCCCAACCCTAACCATAACCCTAACCACAAACCTAACCCTAACACACCCCTAACCCTAATCCCAACCCTAATCATAACTCTAACCACAACCTTAACCCCAACACACCCCTAACCCTAATCATAACTCTAACCACAAACCTAACCCCAACACACCCCTAACCCTAATCCCAACCCTAACCATAACCCTAACCACAAACCTAACCCTAACACACCCTAACCCTAATCCCAACCCTAATCATAACTCTAACCACAAACCTAACCCCAACACACCCCTAACCCTAATCCCAACCCTAACCATAACCCTAACCACAAACCTAACCCTAACACACCCCTAACCCTAATCCCAACCCTAATCATAACTCTAACCACAACCTTAACCCAACACACCCCTAACCCTAATGGGAAAATGGAAATACATTTTTTTATTTTATTATTTTTCCCTAACTAAGGGGGTGATAAAGGGGGTTTGATTTACTATTTATAGCGGGTTTTTGTGATTGGCAGCTGTCACGCTAAAAGACGCTTTTATTGCAAAAAATAGTTTTTGCATCACCACATTTTGAGAGCTATAATTTTTGCATATTTTGGCCCACAGAGTCATGTGAGGTCTTATTTTTTGCGGGACGAGGTGACGTTTTTATTGGTACCATTTTCGGGCACATGACATTTTTTGATCGCTTTTTATTACGATTTTTGGGAGGCAGAATGAACAAAAACCAGCAATTCATGAATTTCTTTTGGGGGAGGCGTTTATACCGTTCCGCGTGTGGTAAAATTGATAAAGCAGTTTTATTCTTCGGGTTAGTATGATTACGGCGATACCTCATTTATATCTTTTTTATGTTTTGGCGCTTTTATACAATAAAAACAATTTTATATAAAAAATAATTATTTTTGCATCGCTTTATTCTGCGAGCTATAACTTTGTGTGTAAACCTTATATTTGAACATGGTATGTAATGATATTATGGTGTTCAACTTTATTTATCTTACAAAACCGCATCAAAACCGTGCGGAATTTCAAATGCGTTTTCTGCCAAGAGATGTAGAATCCGCGCAGAACGTTCCCCAGGCAAATCCACAATGTGCGCACATAGCCTTACGGATTTAGGGTCAGACGTGTCCCCCACACTCTTGCAAATACATAGTAGGAGACCAGACTGTACCCAGGCAATAGGGAAAGTGACACCACACATGGAAACCGTCACTACCAGCAGTTAAATAAGACCAAAAACTATGAGGCAAAAGTCAACTCATCCACATACAGTAACATGTAGGTATGTACAAGAAGTGTTCCAACATGGCAGCGGCAGAGACATCACTGACGGATCACACATAATAGGTGTAAAGAATGGAGGAGAGACGATAACAGCCGGCAAGTCGGGGTGTCCTGGGGGCCCTTCTCTTGCCCCAGCATGGTGGAGGGCAGTATTTTGGGGTGTGCTGGGAGCCCGCGATTCACACCAGTATGGAGTTGGATGGCAGATCGGGGTGTCCCGGGAGTCTTTGTCTCGCCCCAGCATGGAGGAGGATGGCAGGTTGGGGTGTCCCGGGAGCCTGCATTTCGCCCCGGCATGGAGAAGGCCAGCAGATCAGGGTGTGCCAGAAGCCCATGTTTCTCCCCTATCATGGAGGAGCGTGGCGAGTCAGGGTGTGATGAGAGCGAGCGTCTCGCCCAGGCATGGAGGCAAGCAGCTGGTTGGGGTGTCCCGGGAACCCATTTCTCACCCCAGCATGGAGGAATGCAGCAGATCGGGGTGGCCAGGAGCCAATGGCTTACCACAACATGGAGGAGGGCGGCAGGTTGGGGTGTTGCGGGAGCCCGCATTTCGCCCCAGCATGGAGGAGGCCACCAGATTAGAGTGTGCCAGAAGCCAGTGTTCCATCAATGAGGTGGGCGGCAGGTCGGATATTGCCGGGAACTTGCTTCTTGCCCTGACATGGAGGAGAGTGGCAGGTCGGGGTGTGACGAGAGCCCACGTGTTGACCCAACATAGAGGCGAGCGGCTGGTTGGGGTGTACCAGGAGCCCGCATCTCATCCCAATACAGAGGAGTACAGCAGGTCAGAGTGTCCCAGGAGCCCATGTCTCACCTTGACATGGAGGAGGGCAGCAGGTCGGGGTGTGCTGGGAGCCTGCATCTCACCCCAGCATGGAGGAGTGCGGCAGATCAGGGTGCTGTGAATATGCTGGAGGCGGCTTCTGAACTGGGGCTCCCCTGGTGGTTGCTGAGGGTAATGAACTGATTACTGAATGGCCTTCAGCTGGCGCTGAATGGTAGGATATAAGTGGCCTGAGTTCCCAGCAGCCTTGCCGGTTATCAATTGTTCTTCTGGTCTTGCTTGAAGCACTGCTAGTTTCCTGCTCTCCTTCAGATAAGTGTTTGCTGTTTTTTTTTTTTGTTTGATTTTCTCTGCTGGTTTGCTGCTTGCAGTGGACTGCAGCCTGTCCCCTTTTGGGGGTCTGGCTCTGCAATTGTGCTCCGTTTGTGTCTGCACTTTTGCTTTGCTCCTTTGTTACATTTTATTTGCTGAATAGCGTTTTGTTACACCAGAGATCTGATTTAGGTGGATGAGATCGTGTGATCTCAGGTTTTTTGGCAATCATAAGTGTTGGTATTTTTTAGGGTTTTTGTTGGATTGCAGTCAGAATTCTTTCCTGTACTTTTCTGTCTAGACAGATTGGGCCCCAGCGTTTGCTCATTCTATTTTCTGTCTGTGTCCGTGCTTTCTTCTTGTCTAACCGCCATTACATGTTTGGGGGCTTCCTATTTTCTTTGGGGATCTGCTCCGGGGCAGATAGCTTTCATCTTTCTGTCTTTAGGTGTAGTTATCTCTCAGGCTGTGACGAGGCGTCTAGGATCAACGTAGGAACGCTCCACGGCTACCTCTAGTTGTGTGGTTAGTTCAGGTTACTGCAATCCAATAGGTTCCAGCCTCTCTCGTGTATTACCGCTTTTGCTATTTTTTGCTATTTCTCCTCAGTTACCGAAACATAACATCGGGGTGTGCTGGAAGCCCGTATTTTCCCCCCGACATGGAGATTGGCAGGTCGAGTATTGCCGGGAGCCCGATTCACGCCCCAGCGTAGCGAAGCATGTCCAGTCGGGGTGTGATGAGAGCCCGAGTTTTACCCCATCATGGAGGAGGGCGGCAGGTCGGGAGATTGCGTCTTACCCCAGCATGGAGAAGTGTTGCCAGATCAGGGTGTGCCAGGATCCAGCGTCTCACCTCGGTATGGAGGAGTGCAGCAGGTCAGGAGTGTCGGGAGCCCATGTTTCGCCTCAGCACGGAGGAGAGCGGCAGGTCAGTGTGTCATAGAAGCCCATGTCTCACTATGACATGGAGGAGAGCGGCAGGTTGGGGTGTCCTGGGAGCCCGCATTTCGCCCTGACCGGCATGGAGGCGAGCTGCTTGTCGGGGTGTCTCGAGAGCCCGCATCTCAACCCAGCATGGGAGTGCAGCAGGTCAGGAGTGTCGGGAGCCCATGTTTCGCCTCAGCACGGAGGAGAGCGGCAGGTCAGTGTGTCATAGAAGCCCATGTCTCACTATGACATGGAGGAGAGCAGCAGGTTGGGGTGTCCTGGGAGCCCGCGTTTCGCCCTGACCGGCATGGAGGCGAGCTGCTTGTCGGGGTGTCTCGAGAGCCCGATCTCAACCCAGCATGGGAGTGCAGCAGGTCAGGGTGTGATGGGAGCGCGTATCTTGCCCCAGCATGGAGGAGGGAGGAAGGTTGGGGAGTCCTAGGAGCCCTTGTCTTGCTCCTGGATGGAGGAGGGTGGCAGATCGGGGTATGCCAGGAGCCTGTGTCTCGCGCTGGCATGGAGGAGGATGACAGGTCAGGGTGTCCCAGGAAGCCCATATTTCACCATGACATGGATGAGGGTGGCAGGTCGGGGTGTCCCAGGATCACTTGTCTTGCCTCAGCATGGAGGAGGGCGGCAAATCGGGGTAAGCCGGGAGCCCACGTCTAGCGCTGGAATGGAGGAAAGCAGCAGGTCGGGGTGTGTTGGGAGACTGAGTTTCACCCCAGCATGGAGGATCACAGCAGGTTGGGGGGTGCCAGGAGCCCGTGTCTCGACCCAGCATGGAGGAGTGTGGCAGATCGGAGTGTGCCAGTAGTCTGTGTCTCACCCTGATATGGAGGAGTGCGGCAGGCCGACTGTGTCGGGAGCCCATGTCTTGCCCGGCATGGGGGAGGGCAGCAGGTCAGGGTGTCACAGAAGCCCATGTCTCACCATGACATGGAGGAGAGTGGCAGGTTGGGGTGTCCCGGGAGCCCACTTCTTGCCCCGGTATGGAGGCAAGTGGCAGGTCAGGGCGTCTCAGGAGCCCACGTTTCGCTCCAGCATGCAGGAGGCCAGCAGAACGGGGTATGATGGGAGCCTGCTTCTCGCCCCACCATGGAGGCGAGCGGCTGGTCGTGGTGTCTCAGGAGCCTGCATCTTGACCCAGCATGGAGTTTCAGCAGTTCAGGGTGTGCTAGGAGCCCGCTTCTCACCCTGGTATGGGACCTATTTGCAGCCTGACAATTTCTATTTACTATGGGAAAAAAAAGTTAAGACAAGAACCTTTAGAAAAAATAATGTATTCATTGGTAAAGTATCCATGGTCCTGTCACAATCCAGGAATTAGAATATTAACATGAGAGGCTGGTCTAGAAATCTGATCTCCAGGCCAAACCTATAAATTAGGCCTTACACAAAAAAAAGTTGTTCACAGATTGAGGCGCAGCCAAGCTGATGTGAGTCATTTCATATTCACCCCCCTCTCAGGGAGCAGAATACCAGACTGCAAGGTTTAGATATTTCTGGGGGACAAATGCTGATGATCAACGGCAGCAAAACCAGTTTAGTGAAAATCAAATGTATCCTTATATCGGAGATGTAATAGTTGCTACCTTAAAAGGACTAAACATGTGGACCAATCGCCAATGATAAACATGAAAGGGGATTAATTTTAACAACTATGAATGGACCTTTGGTCGTAATTGTGGTTTCCACAAACCCCCTCCCCTTTTAAGATTTAGATATTTCTGTAAGTTTCTCCCTTTTATTTTATGTTTTGCATATTTGTATGTCACTTTTTATTTCCATATTTTTATATCCTTTTATTGCATGCACTGTACCTTTTCTATTAAAGATTAAAACTTTAAAGGGAACCTGTCAGCTCATTTTTCCGCAATAAGCTGCGGCCACCGCCTTTCGGGGCTTATGTACAGCATTCTGTAATGTTGTAGATAAGCCCCCGATCTAACCTGAAAGAGAAGAAAAACAAGTTTTATTATACTCACCCAGGGGTGGTCCGGGTCCGATGGGTGTCGCAGGTCCGGGTCTGGTGCCTCCCATCTTCTTGCGACGCCGCCTTCCTGCTTGCTTCATCGCTCCGGGGCCATATCGCTAACCCGCAGGCGTACTTCTCTGTCCTGGTGAAGGCAGAGCCAAGTATTGCAGTGTGCAGGCGCCAGGAAAGGTCAGAAAGGCCCAGCGTCTGCGCACTGCAGTACTTTGCTCGGCCCTCAACAGGGCAGAGAAGTATGCCTGCGCAGAAGCGCTATGGCCCTGGAGCGATGAAGCAAGCAGGAAGGCGGCGTCGCAAGAAGATGGGAGATGCCAGACCCGGACCTGCGACATCCATTGGACCCGAACCACACCGGACTGCCCCTGGGTGAGTATAATAAAACTTGTTTTTCGTCTCTTTCAGGTTAGATCGGGGGATTATCTACAACATCACAGAATGCTGTACATAAGCCCCGAAAGGCGGTGGCCGCAGCTTATTGCAGAAAAACGAGATGACAGGTTCCCTTTAATAAGTTTGAACCCTGTATGCGCTAAAAGAATCAATAGCCTTAAAGTGTGTGACCCTGGTGATTGGCAGACAGTAATAGCAGGACTTCCGTGACTCATCGCCCGTGTTCGGTGAGTGGTGGCAGCGTGTATGAAGCGGTGTGCGTGGATGTGATTTATGCTCCTATTGCAGCATAGGGCAGAGGGTGAATGCTGGACTGAGTGAGAGGAAATAGATTAACCCTGGCAGGCGCAACCCCAAGCCACGTGCTGAGAAGCAGGTATGTGACACTCATCTTCCTCTTCTTCACCCTCATCTTTCTCTTCTTCTCCCTAATCTTTTCTTCTCCCTC
Organism: Oophaga sylvatica; assembly: GCA_033576555.1. Taxonomy (NCBI): domain Eukaryota; kingdom Metazoa; phylum Chordata; class Amphibia; order Anura; family Dendrobatidae; genus Oophaga; species Oophaga sylvatica. The sequence continues at coordinate 55,232 of JARQOD010002377.1, forward strand.
ATGTCCCTCTTCTTCTCCTTCATCTTTCTATTCTTCACCATCATCTTTTTCTTCTCCCTCATCTTCTTTTCTTCTCCCTCACCTTCTTCTTGTCCATCATCTTTCTGTTCTTCTCCCTCATCTTTCTCTTTTTTTGCCCTCATCTTTTTCTTCTTCTCAATCATATCCCTCTTCTTCCTCATGTCCCTCTTCTGCTCGCTCATATTTTTCTTCTTCCTCTTCTTTTCTTCTCTGTCATCTTTTCTTCTCCCTCACTTTCTTCTTCTTGTCCCTCATCTTTTCTTCTCCCTTATCTTTTCTTCTCCCTCACCTTCCTCTTCTTGTCCATCATTTTTCTTTTCTTCTCCCTCATGTCCCTCTTCCTCACCATCTTTTTCTTCTCCCTCATCTTTCTCTTCTTCTCCCTAATCTTTTCCCTCACCTTCCTCTTCTTGTCCATCATCTTTCTCTTCTTCTCCCTCATCTTTCTCTTCTTCACCATCATCTTTTTCTTCTTCTCCCTCATGTCCCTATTCTTCTCCCTTATCTTTTTTTCTCCATCTTTCTCTTCTTCTCCCTCACCTTCCTCTTGTCCATTATCTTTCTCTTCTTCACCCTCATCTTTTCTTCTCCTTCATCTTTCTCTTCTTCTTCCTCACCTTCCTCTTCTTGTCCCTCATCTTTCTCTTCTAGTCTCTCATCTTTCTCTTCTAGTCCCTCATCTTTCTCTTCTTCTCCCTCACATTGTTCTTCTTGTCCCTCATCTTTTCTTCACCCTCATCTTTTCTTCTCCTTCATCTCTCTTCTCCCTCACCTTCCTCTTCTTGTCCATCATTTTTTCTCTTCTCCTCATGTCCCTCTTCTTCTCCCTCATCTTTCTCTTCTTCACCATCTTTTTCTTCTTCGCCCTCATGTCCCTATTCTTCTCCCTCATCTTTTTCTTCTTCCACCTCAACTTCTTTTTTTTTCCCTCATCTTTTCTTCTGTCATCTTTTCTTCTCCCTCATCTTTCTCTTCTTCTCCCTAATCTTTTCCCTCACCTTCCTCTTCTTGTCCATCATCTTTCTCTTCTCCCTCATCTTTCTCTTCTTCACCATCATCTTTTTCTTCTTCTCCCTCATGTCCCTATTCTTCTCCTGTTGTGAATAGGCTGGAAATGAGTTCTGAGCAGAAGCTCCCTCTGGTGGTTACAAACGGTACTGGACTGTCCAGTGAAGATTGTGAGGATTGGGAATCAGGTGTTACTGACTGGTCTTATATAAGGGAGTCGCCTTCCCATCAGGGTTGCCGGTGATCAATTGTTCTGGTCTCAATCCTTGATTCCTGTTTCCTTGGTGGCCTGCTGTTTCGTGTCTGAATCTCCTGCTAACAGATAAGACATTTTCTTCTTTTTGTTTTTGTGCTTGATTTTTGCATTTTGTCCTGCACTTCTGTGGGGGCCTTCAGGGTCCCCTCAGGGGGCTTTTGCCCTCTCGGTTCAGTTCGGCCACTGATGTTTGTACATTTGCTTTTTCCAGTTTTTTCAGTGGCTGCTGTTTTGTTTTTGGTTGCACCAGAGAGCTGGTTTGGGTGGTAGAGGTCGTGTGATCTCAGGTGTTTTTGAAACTAGTAGAGTTGGTGCTTTTCAGGGTTTTTTGGGATTGCAGTAAGTGCCCTTCCTATCCTTTTCTATTTAGTAAGTTTGGGCCCCAACGTTTGCTCATACTATTTTCTGTCTGTGTCAGTATTTCTTCTTGTCTAACCGCCATTTCATGTTTGGGGGCTTTCTGTGTTCTTTGGGGATCTGCTCCGGGGCAGATAGCTTTCCTCTTTCTATCTGTAGGTGTAGTTAGTTTCTCAGGCTGTGACGAGGCGTCTAGGACCAACGTAGGAACGCTCCACGGCTGCCTCTAGTTGTGGTGGTTAGTCAGGGTACTGCAATCTCATAGTTTCCAACTGCTCTGGTGTATTTCCTTTTTGCCTGCTCTCCTCAGCTACCAAATCATAACAGTATCACCGGCCCAAACTGAAAATTATATGGTACTCACAGAAGGGAAAAATATTGTGGAAAGAAAAAAAAAAAGTTGTCAGAGTTGTCAGAGATTTTTTTTTTTTTTTCTGTTTGTTTCATTTTTTTTTCCCTCTGTATCTCTGGGTGCTGGGGAGGATTTTTTACTCTCTCAATGGAGTTTGCACAGTTGTCTGGCCGTGTGGATCAGCTTGCCACTGAAGTTCGGAGTATTGCTACCTATCTTGCTAGGTTGCCTGTTGTGGAACCTAGGATTCCCATGCCAGATTTGTTTTTAGGGGATCGAGCTAAATTTCAGAATTTCAAAAATAACTGTAAATTGTTTTTTGCCTTAAAATCTAAGTCCTCAGGGAACGCTGCGCAGCAGGTTCAAATTGTCATCTCTCTCCTGCGCGGCGATCCTCAGGATTGGACTTTTTCCCTGACACCTGGGGATCCTGTTTTGAGTGATGTTGATGCGTTTTTTCAGGCTTTGGGGTTATTGTACGATGAGCCTAATGTCACTGATCAAGCTGAAAAAACATTGTTGACATTAAGTCAGGGGCTTGAGGACGCTGAGTTATACTGTCAGAGATTCCGTAGGTGGGCAGTCCTGACCAAATGGAATGACGACGCTTTGGCAGCTCTTTTTCGGAAGGGACTGTCAGATAATGTAAAGGATGTTATGGTGGGATTCCCTGTTCCCTCTGGTCTCAATGATTCTATGTCATTAGCGATTCAAATTGACAGACGTTTGCGTGAGCGGAAAGGTATGCGTGGAATAATGTTGCCTTGTGAACCTGCTTCTGAATCCATGCAGTGTGATAGAGTGGTTTCTGGGGCACAGCGTCATGAATTTCGAAAGCGCAATGGGTTATGTTTCTACTGTGGTGATGCCTCTCATGCTATTTCAGTCTGCCCTAAGCGGGGAAGACGTTTTGCACGCTCAGTTGTCTTGGGTAGTGTTCAGACTAAGTTTTTATTAACTGTTACCCTGATATGCTCTCTGTCCTCATTTTCTGCTCAGGCTTTTGTTGATTCAGGAGCAGCTATTAACCTGATGGATTTTGATTTTGCTAAACGTTGTGGGTTTCCCTTGATACCCCTACGGAAGTCTATTCCCCTACTGGGGATCGATTCTACCCCTTTGGCTGAGAATAAACCTCAGTTCTCTACTCAGGTTATAATGAGGGTAGAACCTGATCATCAGGAGAGTTGCAAATTTTTGGTTCTGTATAATCTGCATGACATTATCGTACTGGGTTTCCCTTGGTTACAGTCTCATAATCCTGTTTTGGATTGGAAATCTGTGTCTGTTACCAGTTGGGGCTGCCAATGTGTTAATACCAACACTCCTGTTTTTTCTGCCTCCCCCCAGGCTCAGGATGTTCCTGACTTTTTGATTGATTTTTCTGATGTGTTTAGCGAAAGTAAATCTGCATCCTTACCTCCCCATAGGAGCTATGACTGCGCTATTGAATTAGTGCCTGGTAGTAAATTCCCTAAAGGTCGCCTTTTTAACCTGTCTGTACCTGAACATGACGCTATGCGGTCTTATATCAAGGAGTCATTGGAGAAGGGTCATATCAGACCATCCTCTTCACCCTTAGGTGCCGTTTTTTTCTTTGTGGCCAAAAAGGATGGTTCATTAAGGCCGTGTATTGATTATAGTCTCTTGAACAATATTACTGTGAAATATCAATATCCTTTACCCTTGATCTCTGATCTGTTTTCCAGGGTGAAAAACGCTACTTGGTTTACCAAGCTTGACCTCAGGGGGGCATATAACCTTATTCGCATTAAGCACGGGGATGAATGGAAGACGGCATTTAATACCTCTGAAGGGCATTTTGAGTACCTTGTGATGCCCTTTGGGCTCACTAATGCTCCTTCTGTCTTCCAGTCCTTCATGAATGACATTTTCAGGGATTTTGTGGATAAATTTCTGATTGTTTATTTGGATGATATCTTGATTTTTTCCAATGACTGGGACTCTCATGTAAAACATGTTCGGACTGTGTTCCAGATTTTGAGAGAGAATGCACTGTATGTGAAGGGATCAAAGTGTCTTTTTGGCGTTCAGAGGATCTCATTTCTGGGATTCATTTTGTCCCCATCTGTTATTGAAATGGACCCGGTCAAAGTTCAGGCCATCTGTGATTGGGTCCAACCTACTTCATTAAAGGCTTTCCAAAGATTCTTGGGTTTTGCCAATTTTTATCGTAAATTTATTGGTAATTTCTCTGTTATTGTTAAACCATTAACTGATTTGACCAAGAAGGGTTCTGATGTGGTGAATTGGCCTCCTGAGGCAGTCTCTGCATTTCAGGAACTTAAGCAGAGATTCACTTCTGCTCCTGTTCTACGGCAGCCTGATGTTTCTCTACCATTTCTGGTGGAGGTTGATGCCTCTGAAATTGGAGCAGGTGCCGTTTTGTCCCAAAGAGATCCAGAGACCTCTAAAAGTAACCCTTGTGCCTTTTTCTCTCGAAAATTTTCTCCCACTGAACGTAATTATGACGTGGGTAATCGGGAGTTATTAGCCATGAAGTGGGCTTTTGAAGAGTGGAGACATTGGCTGGAGGGAGCCAAACATCAGGTGGTGGTCCTTACGGACCATAAGAATCTAGTTTATCTGGAATCTGCCAAGCGACTTAATCCTAGACAGGACAGGTGGGCCTTGTTTTTCACACGTTTTAATTTTGTGGTTTCATTTCTTCCTGGCACTAAAAATGTTAAGGCGGATGCCCTCTCGAGGAGTTTCCTGGCGGACTCTCCTGAGTTATCTGATCCTTCTGTTATTTTGAAAGAGGGTGTAGTTCTTTCCGCCATCTCGCCCAATTTGAGACTGGCTCTGGAGGGGTGTCAGGAGGACAAGCCCGAGCGCTGCCCTGTTGGGAAATTGTTTGTCCCGGACAAGTGGAAAAAGAGTGTAATGTCTGAGATTCATTGTTCCACGTTGGCCGGTCATCCCGGAATTTTTGGTACCAGAGACTTGGTTAGTCGGTCCTTTTGGTGGTCTACCTTGTCTCGTGATGTCAGGGAATTTGTGCAGTCCTGCGGGACTTGCTCTCGCTCCAAGCCTTGCTCTCGTTCTAGTGGTTTGTTGATGCCATTACCTGTGCCCAAGAGACCATGGACCCATATCTCTATGGATTTTATTTCCGACCTCCTTGTTTCAGAGAATGACCGTCATCTGGGTGATTTGCGATAGGTTTTCCAAGATGATACATCTTGTGCCATTATCTAAGTTGCCTTCCTCCTCTGAATTGGTGCCTTTGTGTAAGGTTCTGTGTACATGTTCCTGAAACTCAGTTTGTTTGTCAGCCATTTTACTTTCTGTCTTGCTGCAGCTATCTTGCCCTCAGTCAAAATGGAGTTTCCAGCTTGCATGTTCCCGCCCTGATTCTCTCCTTTTGCTTCTTAAGCAGCCACAGCTGAGCAATCAGTGCTTCAGAATCTAGCCTGCAGTGAACCTGTGACCTGACTCCTAAAGCCTTGGACCTTGTACTCCAGCTATTCCTACTGAGGAACTCTGAAGCACTTGTGGACTCTGAACCCTGCTCTTTGAAAGACCCACGTTTGCATGGACTTACGGTAACAGAGAAGAAGATCCTGAACCTGTTGTGGAGAGTGATTGCTGAGCTTAGATTACTCTGGCCTGCTGTGTCTCCTGCTTCTGTGTCTGCAAACTGTGTGACTATTTTTGCCAACTTGTATGAAGTAATACAAGACTTTCTATATCAAACCTGTGTCTCATGTATTTTCATCGCACCCAAGCACAAGACGCTATATGAACTGTACTACATACATTACAAGATTCTGAAGCCAAAACGTTAGTGTCTGCTGGGTCTGGAAAGGCTGTGTCTGCTGTAACTGTGGATATCGGATGTCCGGTTGTACTTTCTGTGATGACAGTGGTTGTGACTTCTCACAACCATTCCAGGTGAGCAATTCCCTTAAGTGTTTTTTTTTCTGCAGTGTTACCACAGGTAAACACTATTGTTTTTTTTTTTCTCTTTTCTCTTTTTTGTCTGCTGTAACTGTGGATATCAGATGTCCGGGTGAACTTTCTGTGATGATAGTGGTTGTGACTTCTCACAACCATTCCAGGTGAGCAGTTCCCTTAATTTTTTTTCTCTCTGCAGTGTTACCACAGGTAAACACTATTGTTTTTTTTCTCCTCTCCTCTTCTTCCAGTACTCCTGTCTTAAAAGATCTGGAAAATGGAGGCCCGCATAAAGGAACTTTGCGGAGTGACTGATAATATCCTTGCAGATTTTCAGAATATAAAGACCCGTTTTTCAAGCCTACAGGACCTCACTAATCACAATTTGCAAGTGTTTGGACAGACTGCCCAGGATTTGCGAGCCAGGATTGAGGTTCTAGAAGAGCGAGTCCAGGCTCCTGCCGTAGCCCCGAGTGCTGGGATTCCCAAGTTGCCCCCTTTTCGTTTTGGCGGTGAACGTGAGAAATTCAGGGGATTTATTAATCAATGCAATCTTTTTTTTTCTGCACATGCTTCACAATTTCCCACTGAACGATCTAAGGTGCTTACTATAATTATGTTGCTTACCAACAAGGCTTTAATGTGGGCAAACCCTCTGATTGAGACTGAGGATGATTGTTTGAATCACCTTGATGATTTTATTTCAGCCATGGGGCAGGTGTTTGATGACCCCAATCGAGTGCAACAGCTGAAGCAGCCATGTTAGCTTTGCGCCAAGGTAAGCACTCGGTAGCTGAATATGCCTTGGATTTCAGGAGATGGGCCCTTGATACCACCTGGGACAGTTCCGCCAAAAAATCTATTTTTCGAAAAGGGTTATCTCCACTGATTAAGGATGAACTTGCTCGTGCCGACCCTCCCACTGCGTTAGGTGACTTTATTAACTACTGCATCCGTATTGATACTCGTCTGACTGAACGCAGGCAAGAGAGATGGCTCGAAAGCAATCGCACTAACCTTTTCCTACCTTCCTCTCCAGCTAAGGAACCTTTGAGTTGGATCACACGGGAACCTGAACCTGAACCCATGCAGGTAGACTCTTTACAACGACGGGTTAGTGATGCACGCAAGGAACATCGTTTTAAGGAAAATCTATGTTTCTATTGTGGTAAGTCAGGGCACTTCATTATAAACTGCCCCAGCCGTTCTCGTAAGACTACTGCAGCACTCATTCACTGTGAGTGTTGCGAGAGGGGATCTGTCAGGTCCGAGCCTCAGGCTCCAGAGAGATCTGCAGCAACAGATCTTGATTTCTCGGACTTAAACTCCGTTACTTCTGAGGACGTTGACTGTGTAAACGCTGCAATTTTTCAAGTTTCCTCAGCGGTGTCCCAGCTGAGTTGTAAGAAAAACAATTCTCATTGCTTTCTTTCCATCAAATTCTGGGTTGACTCAGCTTGGGTGTCTAGCTCTGCTATGATCGACTCAGGGCAAGTGGAAATTTTATGGATGTCTCCTTTGCTCTGAAACAGGGGATACGTTCAGTGAAGAAGGCTACTCCAGTACAGATGGAAACTGTGGATGGCTCCCTGCTGACCTCTGGACCAGTGGATCAGGAAACAGAGCCTTTGAGGGTTCTTATGGGTAAAGATCATCAAGAGAAACTGTCCTTTATGCTTATCTCTTCTCCCCACTTTCCCATTATTCTAGGGCTACCATGGCTGCAGGCTCAGAATCCTACCATTAACTGGGAGACCAAGGAATTACACTTTCCAGAGAAACAGATAAGTCCAAAAGTTTCAGCTTGCTCTGTTCCTAAAGGAACCATGTCAGTCCCTGAACTACCAGCTGTATACCAGGACTATGTGGATTTATGTGACAAGAAGAACGCTGACCAGCTTCCCCCTCACCGTCCATATGATTGTCCAATTGAATTATTGCCTGGAGCAGAGATACCTTTTGGTAAGATCTACCCCCTGGCGGGGCCCGAGCTAAAGGCTTTAAAGGATTACATAGACGAAAATCTAGCCAAGGGCTTCATACGCCCCTCTTCATCTCCTGCAGGTGCACCCATCTTCTTTGTAAAGAAGAAAGATGGATCTCTGAGACCCTGCGTAGACTATAGGGAACTCAATAAGGTTACTATTAGAAACCGTTATCCATTGCCTTTAATCCCTGAGTTATTGGAGAGAGTGCGACATGCCAAAATTTTCTCTAAACTAGATCTCCGTGGGGCCTATAACTTAGTCCGTATTAGACCTGGGGATGAATGGAAGACTGCATTCAGGTCACGCTATGGACACTTTGAATATCTAGTTATGCCTTTTGGTCTGAGTACCGCCCCAGCCACTTTCCAACACTTGGTGAATGACATCTTCAGGGATCTCCTAGATACATTCGTGGTGATTTATTTGGATGATATTCTAATTTTTTCTAACTCCACAGAGGAACATCATGGACATGTGAGAATGGTCTTGGAACGTCTAAGACAAAATCATCTTTACATCAAACTTGAAAAGTGTGAATTCCATAGGACCGAAATTCAATTTCTGGGGTATGTACTGTCTACACAAGGAATTAGTATGGATGGAAGCAAAACCCAAGCCATCAAGGATTGGCCAAGTCCTAGAAATGTGAAGGAGGTGCAGCGCTTCATCGGGTTTGCCAACTTCTATAGACGTTTCATTAGGAATTTCTCTGAGGTAGTGTCACCTATCACCCAACTTACCCGGAAAGAGTCTAGGTTCTCCTGGACTCCCCAAGCCCAGGAAGCATTTTCCCGTCTAAAAGATAAATTTACCACTGCACCTATCTTAGTACATCCCAACCCTGAACTTGCCTTTATAATAGAGGTGGATGCTTCAGACTGTGCCGTTGGAGCTATACTCTCTCAGAGAACAGGTGAGAAGAATGTCTTGCATCCCTGTGCCTTCTTTTCCCAGCAGTTGTCTTCGGCTGAGAGGAACTACGATGTGGGCAATAGAGAGTTGTTGGCCATTATTGCCGCCTTCAAAGAATGGAGACACCTTCTTCAGGGAGCTGCACAGCAAATAGTCGTCCTGACAGACCATCGTAACCTTGAATTTATCAGGTCGGCTAAATGCCTGACTCCTCGCCAGGCTCGCTGGAATCTTTTCTTAAACCAATTTAATTTTATCATTTCTTATAGACCAGGATCGCGCAATGGAAAGGCTGATGCACTCTCTAGGATTTATTCAGCAGAGACACGTCCACTTACTCCTCCTAAGACTATTCTTCCTGACTCTAGATTCCTGGGAGTGATTCATAATCAAGACCTACTTAAGGACATCAAGGAAGCATACCATGCGGATTCATTTTTGGCACAACCCCCAAGGGACGTAAGTCTTGTCTTTAAGAATGGTGTGTGGATTCAGGGACAACGTCTGTATATTCCTGAAACAGTCAGATTGAGAGTATTGCAACTCATTCACGATTCCAAGATAGCTGGGCATAGAGGAATTCTAAAGACACAGGAATTTCTTTCTCGTTTCTTTTGGTGGCCCACTTGCAGGAAGGATGTTTTAAACTATGTCACTTCATGTGAAGTCTGTGCAAGATGCAAAACACCTCGCTCCTCACCAACTGGTCTGTTGCAACCTCTTCCCACCCCGTCCCGCCCGTGGGGATCCATTTCTATGGACTTCATTGTGGAGTTATCAACCTCTCAAGGGAAGAACACCATTCTAGTGGTGGTTGATCGTTTAACAAAAGCAGCTCATTTTATCCCTTGTGTCGGCTTACCCACTGCAAGACAGACATCAGATTTGATGATTAAAAATGTATTTCGCTTACATGGAGTACCAGATGAGGTTATTTCGGATCGAGGGGTGCAATTCACTTCAAGGTTTTGGCAAAATTTCTGTGCAGCATTGGACATTAAAGTGAACCTTTCTTCTGCTTTTCATCCTCAGACTAATGGACAGACGGAACGAACCAACCTGTAAGGTTCTGTATATCTGTTTCTGAAACTCAGTTTGTTCGTCGGCCATTTTGCTTTCTGTTTTGCTGCAGCTATCTTGCCCTCAGTTAAAATGGAGTTTTCCAGCTTGCATGTTCCCGCCCTGATTCTCTCTGTTTGCTTCTTAAACAGCCACACCTGAGCAATCAGTGCTTCAGAATCTGGCCTGCAGTGAACCTGTGTTCTGACTCCTGAAGCCTTGGACTTTGTACTCCAGCCATTTCTACTGAGAAACTCTGGAGCTCTTGTGGACTCTGAACTCTGCTCTTGAAAGCCTCACGGTTGCATGGACTTGCGTATTTTCATCGCACCCAAGCACAAGACGCTATATGAACTGTATCACATACATTACAAGATTCTGAAGCCAAACGTTAGTGTCTGCTGGGTCTGGAAAGGCTTGTCTGCTGTACTGTGGATATCGGATGTCCGGTTGTACTTTCTGTGATAACAGTGGTTGTGACTTCTCACAACCATTCCAGGTGAGCAATTCCCTTAAGTTTTTTTTCTGCAGAGTTATCACAGGTAAACACTATTGTTTTTTTTTTTCTCTTCTCTTTTGTCTGCTGAAACTCTGGATATCAGATGTCTGGTTGAAAGCTTTCTGTGATGATAGTGGTTGTGACTTCTCACAACCATTCCAGGTGAGCAGTTCCCTTAATTTTTTTTTCTCTCTGCAGTGTTACCACAGGTGAACACTATTGTTTTTTTTTTCTCTCCTCTTCTTCCAGTATCCTGTCTTAAAAGATCTGGAAAATGGAGGCCCGCATAAAGGAACTTTGTGGAGTGACTGATAATATCCTTGCAGAGTTGCAGAATATAAAGACCCGTCTTACAAATCTTCAGGACCTAAATAATCACAATTTGCAAGTGGTTGGACAGACTACTCAGGATTTGCGAGCCAGAATTGAGGTTCTGGAGGGGCAAGTCCAGGCTCCTGCCATGGCCCCGAGTTCTGGGATTCCCAAGTTGCCCCCTTTTCGTTTTGGTGGTGAACGTGAAAAATTCAGGGGATTTGTTAATCAATGTAATTTTTTTTTTTCTGCACATGCTTCACAATTTCCTACTGAACGATCTAAGGTGCTTACTATAATTATGTTGCTTACCAACAAGGCTTTGATATGGACAAACCCTCTGATTGAGACTGAAGATGATTGTTTGAATCACCTTGATGACTTTATTTCAGCCATGGGGCAGGTGTTTGATGACCCCAATCGAGGTGCAACAGCTGAAGCAGCCATGTTAGCTTTGCGCCAAGGTAAGCACTCAGTAGCTGAATATGCCTTGGATTTCAGGAGATGGGCCCTTGATACCACCTGGGACAATTCCGCCAAAAAATCTATTTTTCGAAAGGGGTTATCCCCACTAATTAAGGATGAACTTGCTCGTGCCGACCCTCCCACTGCGTTAGGTGACTTTATTAACTACTGCATCCGTATTGATACTCGTTTAACTGAACGCAGGCAAGAGAGATGGTTCGAAAGCAATCGTACTAACCTTTTCCTACCTTCCTCTCCAGCTAAGGAACCTTTGAATAGGATTACACGGGAACCTGAACCTGAACCCATGCAGGTAGACTCTTTGCTACGACGGGTTAGTGATGCACGCAAGGAACATCGTTTTAAGGAGAATCTATGTTTTTACTGTGGTAAGTCAGGGCACTTTATTATTAACTGTCCCAGCCGTTCTCGCAAGACTACTGCAGCACTCATTCATTGTGAGTGTTGCGAGAGGGGATCTGTCAGGTCCGAGCCTCAGGCTCCAGAGATAGCTGCCGCAGCAGATCTTGATTTCTCGGACTTAAACTCCGTTACCTCTGAGGACGTTGACTGTGTAAATGCTGCCATCTTTCAAGTTTCCTCAGCGGTGTCCCAGCTGAGTTGTAAGAAAAACAATTCTCACTGTTTCTTTCCATCAAACTCTGGGTTGACTCAGCCTGGGTGTCTAGCTCTGCCATGATTGACTCAGGTGCAAGTGGAAATTTTATGGATGTCTCCTTTGCTCTAAAACAGGGAATACGTTCAGTGAAGAAGGCTGCTCCCGTACAGATGGAAACTGTGGATGGCTCCCTGCTGACCTCTGGACCAGTGGATCAGGAAACAGAGCTTTTAAAAGTTCTTATGGGTAAAGATCATCAAGAGAAACTGTCCTTTATGCTTATCTCTTCTCCTCACTTTCCCATTATTCTAGGGCTACCATGGCTGCAGGCTCAGAATCCTACCATTAACTGGGAGACCAAGGAATTACACTTCCCAGAGAAACAGATGAGTCAAAAAATTTCAGCTTGCTCTGTTCCTAAAGGAACCATGTCAGTCCCTGAATTACCAGCTGTATACCAGGACTATGTGGATTTATGTGACAAGAAGAACGCTGACCAGCTTCCTCCTCACCGTCCATATGATTGTCCAATTGAATTATTGCCTGGAGCAGAGATACCTTTTGGTAAGATCTACCCCCTGGCGGGGCCCGAGCTGAAGGCTTTAAAAGAGTACATAGACGAAAATCTAGCCAAGGGCTTCATACGCCCCTCTTCATCTCCTGCAGGGGCACCCATATTCTTTGTAAAGAAGAAAGATGGATCCTTGAGACCATGCGTAGACTATAGGGAACTTAATAAGGTTACTATTAGAAACCGTTATCCATTGCCTTTAATCCCTGAGTTATTGGAGAGAGTGCGACATGCTAAAATTTTTTCTAAACTAGATCTTCGTGGGGCCTATAACTTAGTCCGTATTAGACCTGGGGATGAATGGAAGACTGCATTCAGGTCACGCTATGGACACTTTGAATATCTGGTTATGCCTTTTGGTCTGAGTACCGCCCCAGCCACTTTCCAACACTTGGTGAATGACATCTTCAGGGATCTCCTAGATACATTCGTGGTAATTTATTTGGATGATATTTTAATTTTTTCTAACTCCACAGAGGAACATCATGGACATGTGAGAATGGTCTTGGAACGTCTAAGACAAAATCATCTTTACATCAAGCTTGAAAAGTGTGAATTCCATAAGACCGAAATTCAATTTCTGGGGTATGTACTGTCTACACAAGGAATTAGTATGGATGGAAGTAAAACCCAAGCCATCAATGATTGGCCAAGTCCTAGAAATGTGAAGGAGGTACAGCGCTTCATCGGGTTTGCAAACTTCTATAGACGTTTCATTAGAAATTTCTCTGAGGTAGTGTCACCTATCACCCAACTTACCCGGAAAGAGTCTAAGTTCTCCTGGACTCCCCAAGCCCAGGAAGCATTTTCCCGTCTAAAAGATAAATTTACCACTGCACCTATTCTAGTACATCCCAACCCAGAGCTTGCCTTCATAATAGAGGTGGATGCTTCAGACTGTGCCGTGGGAGCTATACTCTCTCAGAGAACAGGTGAGAAGAATGTCTTGCATCCCTGTGCCTTCTTTTCCCAGCAGTTGTCTTCGGCTGAGAAGAACTACGATGTGGGCAATAGAGAGTTGTTGGCCATTATTGCCGCCTTCAAAGAATGGAGACACCTTCTGCAAGGAGCTGCACAGCAAATAGTCGTTCTGACAGATCATCGTAATCTTGAGTTTATCAGGTCGGCTAAGTGCCTGACTCCTCGCCAGGCTCGCTGGAATCTTTTCTTAAACCAATTTAATTTTATTATTTCTTATAGACCAGGATCGCGCAATGGAAAGGCTGATGCACTCTCTAGGATTTACTCAGCAGAGACACGTCCAATTATTCCTCCTAAGACTCTTCTTCCTGACTCTAGATTCCTAGGAGTGATTCATCATCAAGACCTAATTAAAGACATCAAGGAAGCATACCATGCGGATTCTTTTTTGGCTCAACCCCCAAGGGACGTAAGTCTTGTCTTTAAGAATGGTGTGTGGATTCTGGGACAACGTCTGTATATACCTGAAACAGTCAGATTGAGAGTATTGCAACTCATTCATGATTCCAAAATAGCCGGGCATAGAGGAATTCTAAAGACACAGGAATTTCTTTCTCGTTTCTTTGGTGGCCCACTTGTAGGAAGGATGTTTTGGATTATGTCACTTCGTGTGAGGTTTGTGCAAGATGCAAAACACCTCGCTCTTCACCAACTGGTCTGTTACAGCCTCTTCCCACCCCGTCCCGCCCGTGGGGATCCATTTCTATGGACTTCATTGTGGAATTACCAACCTCTCAAGGGAAGAACACTATTCTAGTGGTGGTTGATCGTTTAACAAAGGCAGCTCATTTTATCCCTTGTGTCGGCTTACCCACTGCAAAACAGACATCAGATTTGATGATTAAAGATGTGTTTCGTTTACATGGAGTACCGGATGAGGTTATTTCGGATCGAGGGGTGCAATTCACTTCTAGGTTTTGGCAAAATTTCTGTGCAGCATTGGACATTAAAGTAAACCTTTCTTCTGCTTTTCATCCCCAGACTAATGGACAAACCGAACGAACCAATCAAACCCTGGAGCAGTATCTCCGCTGTTTTATCTGCCACCTACAGGATGATTGGGTGGATCTACTTCCATTGGCTGAGTTCTCTTACAACAACTCTCAGAGTGCCTCCACTAAACAGTCTCCTTTTTTCTCTAATTTAGGTTATCATCCTAATATTCTACCACGATTTCCCATAGAGACGCCTTTGCCAGCAGTGGCTGAAAGAGTCACGACTTTACAGAAGAATATGGATCTTCTAAAGGAGAATCTGGAATCGGCTCAGGAAAGGTACAAGAAGGCAGCAGATAAATTTCGTAAACCTGCACCAGTTTTTAAGGTAGGAGACCTGGTCTGGCTGTCAACCAGAAATCTTAAGTTAAGGATTCCATCATCTAAGTTGGGACATAAGTACATTGGACCCTATAAAATCAGTAAGATTATAAGTGCCGTTGCTTGTCGTCTTCAATTGCCCAGAACTATGAGAATCCACCCTGTCTTTCATGTATCCCTACTAAAGGCTGCAACACCCAATACGTTTCCTGGACGTTCTTCTCCTTGCCCTGACCCAGTGCTAGTCGATGGTCAGGAAGAATTTGTGGTGGAAAGGATTTTAGATTCCAGGTTGTATAGAAATCAGTTACAATATCTGATTAAATGGCAGGGCTACCCAGTGGAGGACAACTCATGGGAGCCAGTCAATAACGTTAATGCTCCTCGCTTGCTCCGTCAGTTTCATCAGAGGTACCCACATAAGCCTGGTCTGAGGTCATCCGGAGGTTGCCCCTAAGGGGGGAGTAATGTAAGGTTCTGTATATCTGTTTCTGAAACTCAGTTTGTTCGTCGGCCATTTTGCTTTCTGTTTTGCTGCAGCTATCTTGCCCTCAGTTAAAATGGAGTTTTCCAGCTTGCATGTTCCCGCCCTGATTCTCTCTGTTTGCTTCTTAAACAGCCACACCTGAGCAATCAGTGCTTCAGAATCTGGCCTGCAGTGAACCTGTGTTCTGACTCCTGAAGCCTTGGACTTTGTACTCCAGCCATTTCTACTGAGAAACTCTGGAGCTCTTGTGGACTCTGAACTCTGCTCTTGAAAGCCTCACGGTTGCATGGACTTGCGTATTTTCATCGCACCCAAGCACAAGACGCTATATGAACTGTATCACATACATTACACAACCAGACCCTGGAGCAGTATCTTCGCTGCTTTATCTGCCACCTACAGGATGATTGGGTGGATCTACTTCCACTGGCTGAGTTCTCTTATAACAACTCTCAGAGCGCCTCCACTAAGCAGTCTCCTTTTTACTCCAATCTAGGTTATCATCCTAACATTCTTCCTCGATTTCCCATAGATACGCCCTTGCCGGCAGTGGCTGAAAGAATCACGTCTTTACAAAAGAATATGGATCTTCTAAAGGAAAATCTAGAATTGGCTCAGGAAAGGTACAAGAAAGCAGCAGATAAATTTCGTAAACCTGCACCAGCTTTCAAGGTAGGAGACCTGGTCTGGCTGTCAACCAGAAATCTTAAGTTAAGAATTCCATCATCTAAGTTGGGACATAAATACATTGGACCTTATAAAATCAGTAAAATTATAAGTGCTGTCGCTTGTCATCTTCAACTGCCCAGAACTATGAGAATCCACCCTGTCTTTCATGTATCTCTACTAAAGGCTGCGACACCCAATACGTTTCCTGGACGTTCTTCTCCTTGCCCTGACCCAGTGCTAGTCGATGGTCAGAAAGAATTTGTGGTGGAAAGGATTCTAGATTCCAGGTTGTATAGAAATCAGTTACAATATTTGATTAAATGGCAGGGTTACCCAGTGGAGGACAACTCATGGGAACCGGTCAATAACGTTAATGCTCCTCGCTTGCTCCGTCAGTTTCATCAGAGGTACCCACACAAGCCTGGTCTGAGGTCATCCGGAGGTTGTCCCTAAGGGGGGAGTAATGTAAGGTTCTGTGTACATGTTCCTGAAACTCAGTTTTTCCGTCAGCCATTTTACTTTCTGTCTTGCTGCAGCTGTCTTGCCCTCAGTCAATATGGAGTTTCCAGCTTGCATGTTCCCGCCCTGATTCTCTCCCTCTTGCTTCTTAAGCAGCCACAGCTGAGCAATCAGTGCTTCAGAATCAAGCCTGCAGTGTACCTGTGACCTGACTCCTGGAAGCCTTGGACCTTGTACTCCAGTTATTTCCTATTGTGGAACTTTGGAACACTCGTGGAATTTGGAACCTTGCTATTTGATAGATCCACGTTTGCATGGACTTATGGTAACAGAGAAGAGATCCTGAACCTGTTGTGGAGAGTGATTGCTGAGCTTAAGTTACTCTGGCCTGCTGTGTCTCCTGCTTTTGTATCTGCAAACTGTGTGACTATTATTGCCACTTGTATGAAGTAATACAAGACCTTCTATATCAAACCTGTGACTCCTGTGTTTTCATCGCACCCAAGCACAAGACACTATATGAACTGTACTCCTTACATTACACTCTCATACGAATATTTCTTGAGGACAACCAGACCAAGTCCCCTACTTTAAACCGAGGACCATCAGTCCTATGCCGGTTAGCAAACCGCTGGGCCCTCTCCTGAGAGAGGGACAACCTCTCCACTACCTGGTCCCAAATCTGTTGCATACGCTCCACAACAGAGTCAACACCTGGACAGACAGAAGCCTCCGTCTGTCCCGAAGAAAACCGAGGGTGAAACCCAGAATTACAGAAAAATGGAGACATCAAAGTGGCAGAGCTAGCCCTATTATTAAGAGCAAACTCAGCCAAAGGCAAAAAAGAGACCCAGTCATCCTGATCAGCAGACACAAAGCATCTTAGATAAGTCTCCAATGTCTGGTTTGTTCTCTAAGTTTGACCATTGGTCTGAGGATGAAACGCCGAGGAGAAAGACAATTGAACACCAAGTTTAGAACAAAAGGTCCTCCAAAATCTGGAAACAAACTGGACTCCTCTGTCAGACACAATGTTCTCAGGAATGCCGTGTAAACGAACCACGTGCTGAAGGAACAAAGGCACCAATTCAGAGGAGGAAGGCAACTTAGGTAATGGCACAAGATGTATCATCTTGGAAAACCTATCACAAATCACCCAGATGACGGTCATTCTCTGAGAAACAGGGAGGTCGGAAATGAAATCCATAGAGATATGGGTCCATGGTCTCTTGGGCACAGGCAATGGCATCAACAAATCACTAGAGCGAGAGCAAGGCTTGGAGCGAGAGCAAGTCCCGCAGGACTGCACAAATTCCCTGACATCACGAGACAAGGTAGGCCACCAAAAGGACCGACTAACCAAGTCTCTGGTACCAAAAATTCCAGGATGCCCAGCCAACGCGGAACAATGAATCTCAGACATCACACTCTTTTTCCACTGGTCCGGGACAAACAATTTTCCAACAGGGCAGCGCTCGGGCCTATCCTCCTGACACCCCTCCAGAGCAAGTCTCAAATTGGGTGAGATGGCGGAAAGAACTACACCCTCTTTCAAAATAACAGAAGGATCAGATAACTCAGGAGAGTCCGCAAGGAAACTCCTCGAGAGGGCATCCGCCTTAACATTCTTAGTGCCAGGAAGAAAGGAAACCACAAAATTAAAACGTGTGAAAAACAAGGCCCACCTGGCCTGTCTAGGATTGAGTCGCTTGGCAGATTCCAGATAAACCAGATTCTTATGGTCCGTAAGGACCACCACCTGATGTTTGGCTCCCTCCAGCCAATGTCTCCACTCTTCAAAAGCCCACTTCATGGCCAGTAACTCCCGATTACCCACGTCATAATTACGTTCAGTAGGAGAAAATTTTCGAGAGAAAAAGGCACAAGGGTTACTTTTAGAGGTCTCTGGATCTTTTTGGGACAAAACGGCACCTGCCCCAATTTCAGAGGCATCAACCTCCACCTGAAATGGCAGAGAAACATCAGGCTGCCGTAGAACAGGAGCAGAAGTGAATCTCTGCTTAAGTTCCTGAAATGCAGAGACTGCCTCAGGAGGCCAATTCACCACATCAGAACCCTTTCTGGTCAAATCAGTCAATGGTTTAACAATAACCGAGAAATTACCAATAAATTTACGATAAAAATTGGCAAAACCCAAAAATCTTTGAAGAGCCTTTAATGAAGTAGGTTGGACCCAATCACAGATGGCCTGAACCTTGACCGGGTCCATTTCAATAACAGATGGGGACAAAATGAATCCCAGAAATGAGATCCTCTGTACGCCAAAAAGACACTTTGATCCCTTCACATACAGAGCATTCTCTCTCAAAATCTGGAATACAGTGCGAACATGTTTCACATGAGAGTCCCAGTCATTAGAAAAAATCAAGATATCATCCAAATAAACAATCAGAAATTTATCCACAAAATCCCTGAAAATGTCATTCATGAAGGACTGGAAGACAGAAGGAGCATTAGTGAGCCCAAAAGGCATCACAAGGTACTCAAAATGCCCCTCAGGGGTATTGAACGCCGTCTTCCATTCATCCCCGTGCTTAATGCGACTAAGGTTATATGCCCCCCTGAGGTCAAGCTTGGTAAACCAAGTAGCGTTTTTCACCCTGGAAAACAGGTCGAGAATCAAAGGTAACGGGTATTGATATTTTACAGTAATAATGTTCAAAAGACGATAATCAATACACGGCCTTAATGAACCATCCTTTTTGGCCACAAAGAAAAAACCAGCACCTAAGGGTGAAGAGGATGGTCTGATATGACCCTTCTCCAATGACTCCTTGATATAAGACCGCATAGCGTCATGTTCAGGTACAGACAAGTTAAAAAGGAGACCTTTAGGGAATTTACTACCAGGCACTAATTCAATAGCGCAGTCATAGCTCCTATGGGGAGGCAAGGATGCAGATTTACTTTCGCTAAACACATCAGAAAAATCAATCAAAAAGTCAGGAACATCCTGAGCCTGGGGGGAGGCAGAAAAAACAGGAGTGTTGGTATTAACACATTGGCAGCCCCAACTGGTTACAGACACAGATTTCCAATCCAAAACAGGATTATAAGACTGCAACCAAGGGAAGCCCAGTACGATAATATCATGCAGATTATACAGAACCAAAAATTTACAGCACTCCTGATGATCAGGTTCAACCCTCATTATCACCTGAGTAGAGAACTGAGGTTTATTCTCAGCCAAAGGGTAGAATCGATCCCCAGTAGGGGAATAGACTTCTGTAGGGGTATCAAGGGAAACCCACAACGTTTAGCAAAATCATAATCCATCAGGTTAATAGCTGCTCCAGAATCAACGAAAGCCTGAGCAGAAAATGAGGACAGAGAGCATATCAGAGTGACAGTTAATAAAAATTTAGTCTGAACACTACCCAAGACAACTGAGCGTGCAAAACGTCTTCCCCGCTTAGGGCAGACTGAAATAGCATGAGAGGCATCACCACAGTAGAAACATAACCCATTGCGCTTTCGAAACTCATGACGCTGTGCCCCAGACACCACTCTATCACACTGCATGGGTTCAGAAGCAGGTTCACAAGGCAACACCATTCCACGCATACTTCTCCGCTCACGCAAACGTCTGTCAACTTGAATCGCTAATGACATAGAATCATTAAGACCAGAGGGGACAGAGAATCCCACCATAACATCCTTTACATTATCTGACAGACCCTTCCGAAAAAGGGCCGCCAAAGCGTCGTCATTCCACTTGGTCAGGACTGCCCACCTACGAAATCTCTGACAGTATAACTCAGCGTCCTCAAGCCCCTGATTTAATGCCAACAAGGCTTTTTCAGCTTGATCAGTGACATTAGGCTCATCGTACAATAACCCCAAAGCCTGAAAAAATGCATCAACAAACACTCAAAACAGGATCCCCAGGTGTCAGGGAAAAAGCCCAATCCTGAGGATCGCCGCGCAGGAGAGAGATGATAATTTGAACCTGCTGCGCTGCGTTCCCTGAGGACTTAGATTTTAAGGCAAAAAACAATTTACAATTATTTTTGAAATTCTGAAACTTAGCTCGATCCCCTAAAAACAAATCTGGCATGGGAATCCTAGGTTCCACAACAGGCAACCCAGCAAGATAGGTAGCAATACTCCGAACCTCAGTGGCAAGCTGATCCACACGGCCAGACAACTGTGCAAACTCCATTGAGAGAAAAAAAAAATCCTCCCCAGCACCCAGAGATACAGAGGGAAAAAAAAATGCAACAAACAGAAAAATATCTCTGACAACTCTGACAACCTTTTTTCTTTCACAATATTTTTTCCCTTCTGTGAGTACCATACAATTTTCAATTTTTAGGCCGGTGATACTGTTATGTTTCGGTAGCTGAGGAGTGCAGGTAAAAAAGGCAATACACCAGAGAAGTTGGAATCTATGAGATTGCAGTACCCTGACTAACCACAACTAGAGGCAGCCGTGGAGCGTTCCTACGTTGGTCCTAGACGCCTCGTCACAGCCTGAGAAACTAACTACACCTAAAGATAGAAAGAGGAAAGCTATCTGCCCCGGAGCAGATCCCCAAAGAACATAGAAAGCCCCCAAACATGTAATGGCTGTTAGACAAGATGAAATACTGACACAGACAGAAAATAGTATGAGCAAACGCTGGGGCCCAAACTAACTAAATAGAAAAGGATAGGAAGGGTACTCACTGCAATCCCAAAAAACCCTGAAAAGCACCAACTCTACTAATTTCAAAATCACCTGAGATCACACGACCTCTACCACCTAAATTAGTTCTCTGGTGTAACAAAATCAAAACAGCAGCCACTGAAAAAACTGGAAAAAGCAAAAGTACAAACATCAGTGGCTGAACTAAACTGAGAGGGCAAAAGCCCCAGAGGGGACCCTGAAGGCCCCCACAGAAGTGCAGGACAAAATGCAAAAATCAAGCACAAAAACAAAAAGAAGAAAATGTCTTATCTGTTAGCAGGAGATGCAGACACGACACAGCAGGCTACAAAGGAAACAGGACTCAAGGATTGAGACCAGAGCAATTGATCACCGGCAACCCTGATGGGAAGGCGACTCCCTTATATAAGACCAGTCAGTAACACCTGATTCCCACTCCTCACAATCTTCACTGGACAGTCCAGTACCGCTTGTAACCACCAGAGGGAGCCTCTGCTCAGAACTCATTTCAAGTCCATTCACAACCCTTGTCCCTCAGCTTTATTTTCTTCTCCCTCACCTTCCTTTTCTTCTCCCTTATCTTTATCTTCTTCTCCCTCATCTTTCTATTCTTCTCTCATTTTCAAAAATAGAAGGGTTACTCCAGGCACCAAGTTACT
This sequence comes from Oophaga sylvatica, assembly GCA_033576555.1. Classification (NCBI taxonomy): domain Eukaryota; kingdom Metazoa; phylum Chordata; class Amphibia; order Anura; family Dendrobatidae; genus Oophaga; species Oophaga sylvatica. The sequence continues at coordinate 76,812 of JARQOD010002377.1, forward strand.
TTTTGTGTTATTTCAATCCAAATGCTCAGAAATAGTCTCGTCGGATCTCTTCCGCGTGGTGCATGCATAAAGAACATATTCTCCCTCATCTTTTCTTCTCCTTCATCTTTCTATTCTTCTCCCTCATTTTCTTTTCTTCCTCACCTTCCTCTTGTCCATTATCTTTCTCTTCTTCTACTTCATCTTCTTCCTCACTTTCCTCTTCTTGTCCCTCATCTTTCTCTTCTCCCTCATCTTTTTCTTCTTTTCCCTCATCTCTTTTTCTCCCTAATCTTTTCTTCTCCCTCAACTTCCTCTTTTTGTCCATCATTTTTCTCCTCTCCCTCATCTTTCTCTTCTTCACCATCTTTTTCTTCTCCTTCATCTTCTTCTCCCTAATCTTTTCTTTCCCCTCACCTTCCTCATTTTGTCCATCATCTTTCTCTTCTTCACCATCTTTTTTTTCTTCTCCCTCATCTTTTTCTTCTTCCCCTCAACTTTTTTTTCTCTATCTTTCTTTCTTCTCTCATCTTTTCTTCTCCCTCACCTTTTTCTTGTCCTTCACCTTGCTCTTCTTGTCCCTTATCTTTCTCTTCTTCTCCCTCATTTTTCTTTTTCTTCTCAATCGTCCCTCTTCTCCCTCATATTTTTCTTCTTCCTCTTTCATTCTCCCTCATCTTCTTTTCTTCTCCCTCACCTTCCTCTTCTTGTCCCTCATCTTCTTTTCTCCCTCGTCTTTCTCTTCTTCTCCCTCATGTCCCTCTTCTTCACCATCATCTTTTTCTTCTACACTGTCATGAAAACCAGCACACGGATATCACAATCGCAGGGGAGCTTATCTTAGTTATCCCACCGCTGCCACCAATTGTCACGTACCTGCTTCTCAGCACGTGATTTGGGGTCGCACCTGCAAGGGTTAATCTATCTCCTCTCACTCAGTCCAGAATTCAACCTCTGTTCTATGCTGCAATGGGAGCATAAATCACACCCCGACACAGACCACACACCCTGCTTCATACACGCTGCCACCACTCACCGAACACACGGGCGACGAGTCCCAGAAATATCACTACTATGTGCCAATCACCAGGAGCACACACTCTAAGGCTATGGATTCTTTAGAGCAAAAAGTTTCAGACTTATTAAAGTTTTAAGCTTTAATTTAAAAGGTACATTGCCTACAATAAAAAGGATATAAAAATGGAAATAAAAAGTGACATACAAATATGCAAAACAGTGATAAAATAAAGGGAGAAACTTACAGAAATATCGAACTTTGCAGTCTGTTATTCTGTCCCCGAGAGGGGTGGAATAGGAAATGGAGCACATCAGCTGCCCTCACATGTGAACTTTTTTTTTTTGTGTGTAAGCCTAATTTATAGATGTGACTTGGGAATCCAATTTCTAGGCCAGCCTCTCATGTTAATATTCTAATTGCTAGTTTGTGAGTGGACCATGGCTATTTTACCAATGAATACATTATTTTTTCTCTACAGTAAAGATGTATATCTTCATACCGTGTTAGCCAGTAGATAGAAAAATATTTAGAGTTGAGAGTCCTCAGTGGTTGATACCTTTTAATGGCTAACTGAAAAGATGGTAACAAATTGCAAGCTTTCGAGACTACTCAGGTCTCTTCATCAGGCTAAACTAATACAAAATCTGAAGAATCACATATTTATACACAACACAGAAAAAATGCAATAGGTAAGACAAGTGACGTGAAGCAGAACTGTCATTATGGCAGAGGGATGAGCATAAATATTGGAACAGTTCATAGATAAGGAGAGAAAGTTTTATTACCCTCTGATTGGGGTCTGGTAATGTTTTGTGATGTTTTCACAGGGTATTTGGAGTAAATTCCTTAATTGATGTAATAGGCCATAAAACCATGTGACAGGTTCATTCCAGCATAAGAGTG
>JARQOD010002378.1:0-78706 GCA_033576555.1 Oophaga sylvatica
CGATGCTCGTGGACTACCCCATTTCAATGGAACGCAGGTAGCTCAATTTCTTCCAGGTCGTCCGATTCTTCCTCCGTGTCAGAGTCATGCGGCATTCGGGACAATGCGTCAGCATTTGCATTCTTTCGGCCTGCCCGGTACTTGATAGTAAACTGGTAATTAGACAACCGAGCCATCCAACGCTGCTCCATGGCGCCCAACTTGGCCGTTTCCAGGTGCGTTAGCGGGTTGTTGTCTGTGTACGCCGTGAACTTGTTGGAGGCCAGATAGTGCTTAAATCTTTCAGTAATGGCCCAGACCAGCGCCAGAAACTCCAGCTTGAAGCTGCTATAATTTTCCGGATTCCTCTCAGTTGGCCTGAGTTTTCTGCTGGCATAAGCGATGACTTTTTCTTGGCCATTCTGCTTCTGACTGAGAACTGCTCCTAAACCTTCATTACTAGCATCGGTGTACAGCAGGAACGGTTGGCTGTAATCAGGATACGTCAAGATCTCATCGCCTGTAAGGATCTCTTTCATCTTTTGGAATGCTTCAGCCTGTTCCTTACCCCAATTGAAGGGAGGATTTCTGCTCTTTAGGGATTGGCCTACTAGGAGGTCCTGTAGAGGCGCTGCCTTCTTCGTGTAATCTTTCACGAACCTTCTGTAGTAACCCGTTAGTCCCAGGAACTGTCGCACTTCCTTGAGGTTCTTCGGCTCCGGCCACTTCTGGATGGCAGTGACTTTCTCTGGGTCCGGCGCTACTCCTTCCGAACTGACGATGTGCCCCAAATATTGTACCTTCTGTTTGAGTAGATGGCATTTTGAGGGTTTCAACTTCATCCCGTACCTGGACAGGGACTCAAATACTTCTGCCAGGTGCTTCAGATGGTCCTCATATGTCTTGGAATACACGATGACGTCGTCTAAGTATAGCAGCACGGTTACAAAATTGAGATGTCCCAGGCAGTTCTCCATCACTCTCTGAAATGTTCCTGGGCACTGCTGAGCCCAAACGGCATTCTGTCGAACTCACAGAGCCCCATTGGGGTGGTGAAAGCCGTTTTCTCACGATCCTCCTCAGCCACAGCCACTTGCCAGTATCCACTAGTCAGATCAAGGGTAGAAAAGTAGTTAGCCGTTTTCAGAGCAGCTAATGACTCCTCTATACGTGGTAACGGGTATGCATCCTTGTGTGTTATGCGGTTCACCTGCCTGTAATCCACACACATTCTCAAGCTACCATCTTTCTTTCTAACCAGGACTAGAGGTGCTGCCCAGGGACTACAACTATCCCTGATTACTCCGGCTTCTTTCATATCTCGCAACATTTCCTTAGCCTTCTGATAATGGGCTGGGGTATAGGCCTATACCGCTCTTTGATGGGAGGATGACTGCCTGTAGGGATATGATGTTGTACTCCCTTAATTATCCCAAAATCAAGTGGATTCTTGCTAAATACTTGGGCGTACTCTTGCACCACCCGTAATACCCCTTGCTTCTGGTGAGCGGGAGTGGTGTCCGTCCCAACATGGAGTTGCTGACACCATTCCGCCACCTGGTTGCCGGGTCATTGTCCTCCGCTATTTGGCGGGAGTCTAAGGACTCAGCCGGAAGAATAGAATTACTGTCAACAGCATGTAGTTTAGCAATGGTTGCATAACGGGGTAAGTTTACCTCATCATCTCCCCAGTTGAGAAGCCGTACCGGTACTCTTCCATTCACCACTTCCACTACTCCCCTAGCAGTCATAAGTGTAGGTCTATGTTCTGAATGGTGGGGTTCTACTACAGCTTGGCAATTCTGTCCTCTCAGACCTATGGCTGCCCTGCACCAGATTATCATTTCACTCATTGGGGGTATCACAATGGGATTCGAGTCAGTGACCCGTACATTACCAATTTCGCCGTCTGTAAGCTTCGCTTGCTGCTGACACACCAGGGCCCGGATCTCTCTTTGGATTACTCCTTTCTGCCTTGGTCGGGCAATCTCAGCGAGCTGTTGGAGTAAGAACACAACTTCTCCCAAACAATTACTGATAATGTTAGTACCCAAAATTATATTTAAACCGTTCTCCTCATTTACAGTCTTTACTACCAGAAGCCCCTGGTCTTTCAACTCCTCTCTGCCCACTTTCACATCTACACATTTTGTCCCGAGTACTTCTACAGGAAGACCATTAGAAGCATACACGGTAAAGTCAGGGCTCGGGGGTTTAAGACTGTCCATTGACCAGAACTTAGTATATAGGGCATCAGGTATTAGGGTCACCTGAGACCCAGTATCTAACAATGCCGGAACAGCAATACCATCTAGAATGATAGACAGGTAGGGTCGTCCACCCACATACCTGCGGTTCCAGTCTAGGGGGCCTGACGGGTCTCCTCCTGGGTGTTGGCCCTCGGACCCAGGTTCTGCCCGTTTAAAGGACACTGTGGAGACATATGACCTTTCCGGTTGCATCGGTAACAGGTGATCTCCCGACGAGGAGGGTGTTGATCAGAGGTCGCTCCTGTGGTGGCGTGTCCTCCTCCGGGGGGGCGACGTCTTCCTTCTTCTCCGGTTCATCCACGGGACGTCTTCTGGGCAATCAGCTAATAAGATCTTCCCTTCTTCCTCTTTCCGCAGCTGCAGGGCACTCATCACAGCAGCCAGATTTTTAGTCAGCTGGCGCACCTCTGAGCGCAGACAGTCCAATTCACTAGGGGTGTCACCTGCGTTTTGGTTTCGGCCACTAGCGAGGAAAAGGGGGTTGCCGCCGGCTCCAGAGTGACTTCACCCTGACGATGTTGGGTTGCCACCTCAGGTTTGCCCAGGGGCCGCAGCCCTTTTATTGCCATGTCCTTTAGGGCATCAAAGGTAGCATCAGGGTGATCTAAAGACCACTAATTCACAGTTCTGCGTTCCGCTTGGGACCTCAGTCCCTGCACAAATTGTTCTTTCAGCATCTTATTTTCATCAATGACACTTATGGTATTAACCTGCTTGAGGGCTCTCAGGGCCCCTTGTAGTCGGCAGGCATAGTCCCTTATGCTGTCACTTGGTTGCTGTGAACAGTTATAGAATGCCATCCGGAGATCTGTTTCGGTGCGATCTTCAAAAATGGCCTGTAACTTTAAGAGGATTGCAGGCACCAACTCCTGGTCCGTGGGGGCCCAAGTCTCCACTTCTCTCTCAGCAGCGCCAGTTAGCTGCCCTATTAATACTGCAGCTTTTTGCCTCTCAGACATAGAGTACATTTCCAGGACACTGCATATCTTCCGTTTGAATCCTGCTAAAGTGCCTGGCTCGCCGCTGTACTGGGGAGCCATTTCGCCCCAGGCATATATGGAAGCGTTAGTGGCATGAGCGGGACCTACCGGACTGAGTGCTGGGCCTGCGCCCCCATCTGGCGCTACAACGCCACGCGGTGCGGAGTCGGGTCCTCCGGCTGGGGCCGCACTGTCGGCCGGTTGTTGCAACATATTAGCGCCCCCTTGGTTAAACGGAGCCTACCGGTTTCAGAAGCTGCTATTTCCCAGGCACAGCAGTAGGAACAGGACCTTCGTCGCAGGCGCTCTGATGTCAGAGCGTCCACTTCCTGTCGCAGGACCTGCCGCTGAGTCAGAGCCGGGGCGTGTCCAAGACTTTGCGCGCTCCTTCAGGTACGCCCACCTTCTTCTCCAGCGCCTCAGGGCGCGAATATGGCGGCAAATATGGCAGTATTTGGCGCCAAACAATAGCAACAGTCTTTTTCACCAAAACACTCCACAGGCACACAGGGCTCGCAATTCTGCAAGTTTCGGATCCTGTTCGTGACGCCAAGTTGTCTTGACCCGCACCACAATTGTGGTTTACCAGAGCAATGGGGTACTCAGAGCCGAGCCCATGGAAGTCTATGGGGTTGTCACAGGTAGCGCTGGCTCGGTCTGTGGCCCTGCGCGTCAGGCGTATGTTGGGGGATATTTACAGGGGATAGGTATATATACAGTTCGTGACGCCACCTGTAGTTCTCTGATCACTAAGACCAGCGCTGCTGTAGATCTCTGAGGGGATGGTGAGGCAGCTAGATGTCGGGTCCCCTACAGGTGGGACTCTTCCCTCAGGTCGATAGTTATGGTGGGGTTGTGCAGGGATGCAATCAAATAACTCAGTCTCACACATAGAAGCTTCTTTCCATACCTTTTACTTCAAGTTGTTCAGGCAGGTCCCAGGGAGGCTGTTCGGGGTGGATGAATGCACGTAGCGGTAACAGTTGAGCAGGTTACAGGCCTCCTTCTCTTTCCAAATGATGAGTGAGTCCAAGCTTGCCTGTAGCTAAGTTAACTCTATAGTTTTCAGCTTTTCCCACTAGCTGTACTGCCCGGTCAGTTTTGTGATAGAGCCTTATAAGTGGTGAACTAAGTACTTTCTTTTGCCGCGCGCCGGACTCAGAAGTCTTGTTCTCCTGACTCGGTTACGTACTGGCACTCTAAGGGCGGCTTTCTGCAACCTAAGGTCCAGTAAGACTCTGGCTTTTCTATCACTATGCCTGGAGCTATAGTGACGCTTCGGTCCCCAGTGACCGGTGACAATGTGCAGGATAATCCGATCCTTAAGGCACTTCTGAATCCTTCCCACTATGCCCTTCGCCCTGCTTCTGCTTTCAATGTAGCACTGAAGCGTGAAGATAGAAAGTCAGTTTTCTTCCTTGGTCTCACTGAGTAACTCTCAGTTTCCTTAAAGTTCAGACTGAGTAAAAGGTAACTCTGACTAGACTCGGGATGATAACTAGTCATCCGTTACTAGACTCCACTTCGTTGAATTGGCAGGAACTAATCTTCTGCTCACCCAGAGCTCTGACAGGAATCCTCACTGTCTAAGAAGAACTAGCCCTGACTGCTCTGTACGATGACAGGAAGCTAGACTGACTCTCTCCTGTGCTACACGTCACTCCCCTATACACCCCTGTGGGTGTGTCTGAAGTGTAAGTGAGTGTCAAGCTTTAACTGTTACCTTACTGTGCATTCTCCAGATCCTGTGTGCCTTACATACCAGGGCTACACATAGCAACTTTACAATTCACATAAAGACTGATTCCATAAAACCGTTATTCTGTTCCCAACCATGATAACACACTAGGTATAGGTATGGCAGAATATGGCGGCACAAAGACTGATTCCCTAAAAAGATCTTCATGAAACTGGGAAGATAACCTTGTTGTACTAATCTGAACTTATTCCAATAGAAAAACCGGAGCTTAAAACCGTTATTCAGTTTCCAAAAAAGTTAACCCCTACATTCATGTATAGCAACTTTATGTCAAATAAATACTTAAGTAAATAAATTGGTTACTCTGCTTCAAATAGAGTGAAGTGGAAAGGAAAACTAAATTAAGAAAATGAAACGGTAAAAATAATCTAAAATAGGCATAGGTATAAAAGAATACGACTAAAATAGCTACCATAGGCATAGGTATAGATTAATTTGGCACATAGGGTTTTAGTATGCATCCATATAATGGATCCAAATGACAGTTTTTACATCACAAAAGAAAGAATAGATATATACACATAGAATACACATATATGTATATATATATATAATGTGAGACAGTGAAGGGGTGCGTACTGGACGGGGTGTACATCTCGCCCAGGTTTCTTAGCTGGGTGGCATAAGGAATATAGGAGTGAAGGTAGGATGGCAGTACGACGTTCACTCCACTCCTCATCCAGTACAGGCTTGCAGCTCAACCCTGAGTACACACAGCTGTCTAATTAAGTAGGTGGTAGAGTTACACAGACAGAGCTCTCAGTCTGGATCTGGCTTCAGACGCTGCTGGAGTCTCCTGGAAGCCACGCTCTGGTAACTACATTATATGTGTTGTTGTGGCCAAGCTGCTAGAGCCTAGACCACGGTAGTGAGGTAACTAACTGTGTCTAGTTAGCAGCCTGCCAGGCTTAGGATTTTGGTTTATGGTTTTGTTTTGTATGTTTTGTTGCTGTGGACTTTAATAAAAGCTGGTTGACACCAGTTTGCACCAGTGCTGCTGTCGGTGATTGGACTCTTTATGCCACTCCATCTACCCGAGACAGCGATCCCGGAGCTAAACCCCCTGAACATATTACAATTGGTGCTCGAATGCGGGCAGCACAGTGGCTAAAACAGCAGCAAAGAAAAAAAAATCTGTCAAAGCAGCCTTAAAAAGACAGTAGCCCTAATAGTGTCTGCACAGCAAAGCTGAACTGGCTGTGGTAAAGACTGTGGAGTGTGCATGTCCTGGGTAAAGGCTGCCGTTGCCGGGACCGACAAGTCTGACAGTATGGAGGAGCTACTTAAATATATGGCGAGAGCTAGTGTGCAACAGCAGGAGACTAACCGACTATTAATGGAGCAGGTTGCAGCACTACGCCAGGCTCTCAGCACCTCGTCCCAGAGTGATGACACAAGGTCACCTGCGTTGTCCGCGGTAAAGAAGGCGGTAAAACAGACTCTGCAAAAGATGACGCCTCATGACGATTTGGAGGCATATCTCGCTATATTTGAAAGACTGGCAGAGAAGGAGAATCTGCCACCATCTGAATGGGCCATGGTGGTCGCACCCTATCTGACTGGGGAACCCCAAAAGGCCTATTTTGACCTTAGCGAGCAGGATAGCAGAGACTATGCCAAGCTAAAAGCGGAGATTCTTGCCCGCCTGGGTGTTACTGTTGCAGTCCGTGCCAGGAGAGTCCATAACTGGAGATACAGTGGGGACAAGCCTGCTCGCTCACAAATGTATGATCTAATCTACTTAGTAAAGAAGTGGCTGGAGCCTGACGTCCGCAACCCTGCCCAAATCGTCGAAAAGGTAGTGATGGACCGGTACATCTGGGCCCTTCCTCCTGAGGTGCAGCACTGGGTTGGACAGGGAGACCCCAAAGACGCCAATCATCTGGTCAGCCTGATAGAGAGGTACTCCGCCACTAAAGACTACTCCCGCAACCAGCCGTCCGAGTGGTCGTCACTTCGGAGTTCCTGGCCTCCGACATCTCCCGGTAAGAGAGTTCCAGCTGTTGGGGCCAGGGGGGCTGCTGATAGACGGGTTCAGGCCCGAGGGGACATTGTGAGGCAAGGGCTGATGCTTCCCTGTCGGAAGTCCCCAGGCATAGAAAGGTCTCCCCGTTTGAACCCCCAGACCTGAGACAGTGTTGGAGATGCCGGGAAAGGGGTCATGTTTCAGCCAACTGTCCACTAGTGGAGGAACCTATGGACTGTGATGCTGGAAGGTCTCTCTCTCTCCTCGCGGAACCAGTGTGCGTGGCCACCCCAACCGAGGAGAATGGCCCACAGGTGTCCCAGGTGGTTATAAATGGCTGCCCCGTACAAGTCCTCCTAGACTCTGGGAGTTGAGTGACTCTGATACATGCCAGCCTAGTTGATAGGGACTTCATCCCCAATAAACACCTGAGCGTGGGGTGCATCCATGGAGAAGCCAAAGTCTACCCGGTGATTTCCGTGGACTTGGTCACAAAACTCGGGGAGGTCTCGTATGAAGTGGGGGTAGTGAAGAACTTGATGCACCCAGTCATATTGGGTCGTGACTTTCCCCTGTTTTGGGGTCTCTGGAAAAAAAACGGTTATACCGGACAGTGTGATGAAGCTCCTACTGAGGTTGCGCGGTCCATAGGGGCGGAACACAATGCTAATGTGTTGTTGAACTTATGTGATAATAATGATAAGGATGAATTTCCTTTGCAGGTGATGTTGGGGAAAGAGGATAGTGGTTCTCTGGATTTTGGGAGTGAGCAGTTGCGAAACCCCACTCTTAAAAATGCCAGGGAAAGTATAACTGTTCTGAATGAGATTCCCCAAGAGCCCGGCTCTGATAAACGGTTTCCCCATTTTGCCATGAACAACAACCTGCTATATAGGGTCACTAAGGTTATGCCATTGGTTAAGGATCACCTGCAGAGAGCCCAAGCAGCTCAAAGCAGAATGTATAATCAGTCAGCAAAAGTTACGACTTTCAACCCCGGAGATCGGGTCCTGATCCTAATTCACACGGTGGAAAGTAAGTTTTTGGCCAAATGGCAGGGCCCCTATGAGATAGTACAGAAAGTGAGCGAGGTCACCTACAAAGTACATCAACCAGGGAGACGGAAGCCCTACCAGGTCTATCATATCAACCTGATCAAGCCCTGGAGGGACAGAGTCATTGTTGGCCTCGGGTAAATTAGAGAAAGGGTTAAAACCACCTATACCTCCTGGGATAGTTGGTGAGACGTTGTCAGTACACCAAAAACAAGAAGTACAGGAATTTCTGCAGAAAAATCAGCAGAGGTTTTCAGACTTGCCCGGCCGGACTTCTCTAGTGAAGCACCATTTCTCAGTAGAGCATAGGCCTGGGAAGTTACAGGGTAATGCCGATGCCTTGTCCAGAGTTCACTGTCTCTTTGGAGTTGTTGACCAGCCCTCCGGTCTGGAGAAGAGGGGGGGGGATATGTGAGAAGTGAAGGGGTGCGTACTGGACGGGTGTATATCTCGCCCAGGTTTCTTAGCTGGGTCGCATAAGGAATATAGGAGTGAAGGTAGGATGGCAGTACGACGTTCACTCCACTCCCCATCCAGTACAGGCTTGCAGCACAACCCTGAGTACACACAGCTGTCTAATTAAGCAGCCAGAAGTAGGTGGTAGAGTTACACAGACAGAGCTCTCAGTCTGAATCCGGCTTCAGACGCCGCTGGAAGTCTCCTGGAAGCCACGCTCTGGTAACTACATTATATGTGTTGTTTTGGCCAGGCTGCTAGAGCCTAGACCACGGTAGTGAGGTAACTAACTGTGTCTAGCTAGCAGCCTGCCAGGCTTAGGATTTTGGGTTTATGGTTTTGTTTTGTATGTTTTGTTGCTGTGGACTTTAATAAAAGCTGGTTGCGGCCAGTTTGCACCAGTGCTGCTGTCGGTGATTGGACTCTTTATGCCAGTCCGTCTACCCGATACGGCGATCCCAGAGCTATATACCTCCTGAACATATTACAATATATACATATATTTATAGTTCATACACTTCTACATAGTGTAATAGCCGCTAATTCAATTGCCGGCTTTTGTGAAACTACAGACCCGACATGAAATGACACATGGTTTACATACAGTTACCCATGTCTTTTCATGTAGTTTGATTTATGGTTTCCACTAACAATTGCATGAGTGTATGTGTGCAAAATTTCATACATGTAGGGGTTAATTAAATGTGTAAATTCGTTGAAAATAAATGTGTGGGCTTCCGCGGTATTTTCTCCACCAGACAGGGAAAGCCGGCGAGTGGGGCAGATAATAATAGCCCAGAGAGGGAACATTATTTTTGGGCCCCCCTGGCTACTAACATCTGCCCCCAGCCACCCCAGAAAAGGCACATCTATGATTAGATGCGCCTTTTCTGGCACTTAGCCCGTCTATTCCCATTGCCCTGTGGTGGTGGCTAATGGTTCAATAATGGGTTAAGGCCACCTTGCTATACAGAGAGAAAGAGGGGACAGAAAAAAAGAAGAGAGAGAAAAAAGAAAGAGGGGAAAGAAAGAACAGAGAGGGAGAAAGAAAGAGGGGAAAGAAAGAACAGAGAGAAAGAGAGGAAAAAGAACAGAGAGGGAGAGAGAAAAAGAGGGGAAAGAAAGAACAGAGAGAAAGAAAGAGGGGAAAGAAAGAACAGAGAAAGAAAGAGGGGAAAGAAAGAAAGAAAGAACAGAGAAAGAGAAAGAAAGAAAAAGAGGGGAAAGAAAGAGCAGAGAGAAAGAAAGAAAGAAAGAAGAAAGAAAGAAAGAAAGAAAGAAAAAAGAACAGAGAGAAAGAAAGAAAGAACAGAGAGAGAAAAAGATGGGAAACAAAGAACAGAGTGATAGAGAGAAAGAAAGAAACAGAGAGAGAGAAAGAAAGAACAGAGAGAGTAAGAAAGAGGGGACAGAAAAAAAGAAGAGAGAGAGAAAAAAAGAAAGAGGGTAAAGAAAAAGAACAGAGAGAGAGAGAGAAAGAAGGGAAAGAAAGAACAAAGAAAGAAAGAAAGAGAAAAAAGAAAGAATAGAGAGAAAGAAAGATGGGAAAGAAGGAACAGAGAGAGAGAGAAAGAAAGAAAAAAGAGGAGAAAGAAAGAACAGAGAGAAAAAGGAAGAACAGAGAGAGAGAAAGAAAGAGATTAGAGAGAAAACCTTGTACACACACGACTCCACTCCATAAACCTTGTACACACACGACTCCACTCCATAAACCTTGTACACATGCGGCTTTGCAGCATACACCTCGTACACACGCGATTCTGCTCCGTACACCTCGTACACACACGGTTCTGCTCCGTACACCTCGTACACACGCAGCTCCGCTACATACACACAAGGCTCCACTCCGTACACCCCGTACACACACGGCTCTGCTCCATACACACACGGCTCAAGTACGGAGCCCTGTGTGTACGAAGCTGAGCGGCTCAGCTCCGTACACTTCGTACACACAGGGCTCCATTTTGTACACACACAGCACTGCTACATCCACCTCGTACACATGTCTCCACTCCATAAACCTCATACACGCTCGGCTCCGTAAACCTCGTACACACGCTGCTCCGCTACATACACACAAGGCTCCACTCCGTACACCCCGTACACACGGCTCTGCTCTGCTCCGTATACACACAGCTCAAGCACGGAGCCCTCCGTACACCTCGTACACACGCGGCTCGGTTCCGCACACCTCGTACACGTGCGGCTCGGCTCTGTACACCTCGTACACGCACAGCTCCGCTACATCCAACTTGTACACACACGGCTCTGTTACATCCAACTCGTACACACAAGACTCCGCTCCGCTCACCTCGCACATACACGGCTCCGCTCCGTACACCTCGCACATACACGGCTCCGCTCCGTACACCTCGTACATACAGCTCCGCTCCGTACACCTCATACACACACGGCACTGCTCCGTACACCTCGTACACACTACAGCACTGCTACATCCACACTGTAAACCCCTTCTGACCCCACACATAAACTTACCCTCATCCATCACCATGACAACCAGCATAGCAGAGTCCTGCACACATACCGAGGAGCCTGACCATGTGACACCTAACTCCTTCCCTCCTGTGACCTCATCACAGGTCCTGTGCACACACAAGAGGACAGCCAGCAACGTCATTGCTGAATGTGAACGGCTGAGGTGTAGAGAAAGGGAAGGCGAGGATGGGGTGCATGGCGTGCGTGGCGGCTTCTCTCACTGCAGGAAACATAGCGTCCCGAGTGGAACAGCGGATGGGAGGGTCAGAATCGGGACTGTCCCGTTCAATCCGGGACGGTTGGGAGGTATGGGATGAGATCTGGCAGGATGGGGCAACCGGGAAGGGGAAGAAGAGAAAAAAAAAAACCTAAGGTCACCACCATAGACAAATTCGTCTATGCCTCCCTTCCTGGGGCTCCCCTGTCCTGTTGTGTGGAACCCGCTACCCACCCCCGGCTCTGGCCCTGTGGTGGGTCCGCAGCAAGGGAGCGGGCAGAGGAGAGTCTGCCCGGGTCTGGGTGCCATTCCTGGTGGTGGCAGCTCGGACTCGGGCAGCGATATGGAGAGTGTCGGTGGTGGTGCTCGGGCCAAGTCCTCTGTGGCAGGGGGGCTGGCCCGGCACCTGGAGTGTGTATAGCCGGGGCCGCATCTCCGGCGTCGAAAGCTGGGGTCTCCGGGCCCCCCACATACGGATCTGCTAAGGCTGGATCACTGTTGGGGGTCCAGAGACCTAAAAAGGGAGCGGAGTCTGCCGTAAGGCAGCAGGTGAAGAAATGCAAGTTGTTGGTCGCTCCCCTGGTGGTGTCCGCGGCAGGGTCGGGGTCCCCTGCATGTAGATCCAATAAGGGGTCAGCGCCGGGGGCCCCGCCGCCGCTGGACGCCGAGGGGGAGTGGCCGATCTTGCCAAAAGCAAGTGGTGGGTGCAAGAAGGTGGTGGTGGTCTGCGAGGGGGGCGTGGCCTCCCCAAATGTTGCCCTGCCTGCTATGGCAGAGACATGCGGTGGGGGTGTGCCCTCCTCGGCCGCTGTTTCACTCGCTACTGTCGCGTCTGGCGGGGGGCATAGCCTTGCGGGCTACTGCTCCACCTGCTGTGCTCGTGGCTGGCGGGGGGGTGGCCTTGCGGGTTACTGCTCCACCCGCTGTGCTCGTGACTGGCGGGGCGTGGCCTTTTGGGCTTTTGCTTTACCCGCCATGGCCGTGACCAGTGGGTCGGGCGTGGCCTCGGTGGGCCTGCTGCCTTCGGTCCCGCCCACAAAAACAAACGTAATGCCCGAGAAAGCTGGCAAAGGGTTGCCGGGGTCCCCAGCCCACTTACCTCCATTAGGTGGTGCGGGGGCTCCGGTGCTCCGAGAGAAGCCGGCGCAGGTCTCCAGTGGGGGGCAGGGTGTGGAGGCAGAGCCCGGCCCTGCCTCAAGTATAACAGAAAAAAAAATGGAGCCAGAGAGCCCGGGAAGTGCTGCTGCTCCTGAGCCCAGGCAGAGCATACTGAGTGGGCTCTGCTCTGCGGCTCTTAAAGGGGCGGCAGCGCTCCTGGGCAAAAACAATGCGGGGCAGAGCACTGTCCAGCCAGGGCCCCCAGCAGGTAAAAAAAAGAACTGCAAGGAAAATAATACCGACATCTTTGAGGAGTTAGCAGCTGAGGTGAATGTTATGAATGAGGTGAATGACATGAGTGATAGGGATATGGGAGTGGATGTGGGAGTGAATGCGGAGGGGGGAGTGAGTGTTGGTGCAAGTGGAAGCACGGGCAGTGAGGGGGGGCTGGCCCATCTGGCCCCCCAGCCGTGAGACCTCGTACTTTTGCGGGGGTCACGGCTGGGGCTCCGGGGGTTTCTCGGGGGGTCTCCTCGACTCTGGGGACGGTGTTTTGCACCGCCGTTTTCTGGAGGCCCTTAAAAAAGGAGAGCGGACGGTCAATGTAGAGGGAAGAGAGGTGGACTTGTCTTTCTGGTTGGAGAGACATGACCTGGCCGCCTTCCAAGATAGAAGGGAGGGGGAAACCGTTTGGTCCCTCCCGACAGCCAGGCAAGGGCCGGCCAGGAGGAATGTGGTCCGTCTTCGTTGGAGGGGCGGTGAAGCTTGCCCACCCAGGAGTAGGGTGGTGGAGCTCCTCCTGAAGATAGGCTTCAGGGCGACGGACATCTTTGCCCTGATCCATCCCTTGGCCACCCTATTCTTCGACCTCAGTTTCGTCCGGCCAGAGGGGCTAGAGCTCTTCTGGTCAAATTACGAGCTGGTGAAGGGGCTAAAATGCCGTTAAGAGAGTGACCGTGGTGACTTGTAACGAGTCACTCTCCGGCGTTGACATAATGACGTGGCTTTCCCGTTATGGGGAGGTCACGGACGCACCCCAAAAAATCGGGACGAGTTCGGTATCTGGTCGGGGGGCTGGACCTTCATGATGAAGTTGAAGGTCTCAGGGGGTACCGTCACCCACATCCCTTCATCGGCGTTCCTAGGGAGGGACAGGATCCTGGTCTTCTACCAGGGGTAGCCGAAGGTCTGCCACAAGTGTGGTGATCCCCGCCACTTCAGCGCAAGGTGCAGAAATGTGCCTTGTGTGGTCATCTCGCCGCATCTTGTAAGGACATTCGGTGCCACCTGTGTGGTGACCTAGGTCACCAGTATAGAAGCTGCCCTCGCTCCTTTACCAATGCCGCTTCAGGCCCGGTGGAAAAGACCGTGAGGGGGCAACCCCTGGCGGCGCGACCTCTGCTGTGGCAGTTGGTGGTGGCGGGGGAGGGACTAAGGGGTCGGTGAGGAAGGACAAGGCCAATAGAGGTACCTCTTACCAGAGGAGACAGGAAAAGCTCCACAGGGGTGAGGGGTGGGGAGAGCCTCAGGCAACTGGGGTGATGCCTGCCCCCCCTTCAAGGCCAGTGTCTCTGAGGCCCCGGGGAAGAGGTATACGAGGAGATCAGGAGGATGGAGAGGGAGGAAAACCCGGCTGACTCCGACAACTCCTTCCAATATGAAATTGTGGATGAGGAGGTCACGGATCAGCCTACAGCAAAGAAGGGTGATAAAAAGCGTACCAGAAGGAGGAAGAAGAAGGTGGTTAAGCCTTCCAAACCTCCTCCCCCGACCATAACTATGCCAACAGAAGGGCTCACCGGCTCCCCTCTGATCACCCTCTCCAACCGGTTCCAAGCCCTCG
This sequence comes from Oophaga sylvatica, assembly GCA_033576555.1. Taxonomy (NCBI): domain Eukaryota; kingdom Metazoa; phylum Chordata; class Amphibia; order Anura; family Dendrobatidae; genus Oophaga; species Oophaga sylvatica. Next base: position 14,120 of record JARQOD010002378.1, read on the forward strand.
ACGACTCTGCTGAGACAGAGGTCGGGGGCGAGGGGACGGCGGTGGCATCTGGGAGGCCTTCAGGGGATGGCGGAGTCTGTCCCCCAGGGGACGCCGTTTCCTCTGGGGGGGAAGGACCTGGAGCCCGGAGGCGAGGAGACCATGGGGATGGATACTCCATCTTCCCTACAACAGAAGAGCTCAGACCCCTCTTCGGAGGGGTAAGATGGGGAACACGGGGTGGGGATGAAGGCCATCTAACCCAATCACCCATGATGGCGGAACTCACCCCGTTGACTCTGGCGTCCATTAATGTCGCCAGTATTAAGTCAGATGCGGCCAGATTTGCGGCCTTTGATTTTTTCACCCGATTTGAGGCTGAAATTCTGTTTTTGCAGGAGACCAGACTAACAGACAGGGGAGCCATCCATAAAGCCAGGAGGGAGTGGAAGTGTGGGCCCTCATACTGGTCTCTTGCGGCCGAGCCGTATAGTGGGGTGGCGGTCCTTTTTAAGACCGCGGAGGTGGAATGCCGACGGGTTATTGAGATAGAAATGGGGAGGTGCCTGGTCTTAGACGTTTTCATGAGGGGACAGGAGCTTCGCTCATAAACATTGATGGTCCATAATCCAAGTGGGACCGTAAATGTCTCTTCATGAAGATCAAGCCCTTTCTTTTTACGAGCCGGCAGGTGGTCTTCGGTGGGGATTTTAACACCATTACGAGATCCCGTGATAAGGGGGGTCCCGGAGGCCACCTGGCTTATGATAGTACAGCATTAAATAGTATAGCTAGCGAAGCTCGCCTGGTGGATGTCCACATCCGGCACACCCCAGGTCACGGGGGTTTCACCTTTCATAGAGGTAGCTGTAGGTCTAGGATAGATAGGTTTTTTTTGAAGGAGGATGCCATCTTTTCTGCAGTGTCCACCGTTGAGGTGGAATTCTCCGATCACTGTTTAATTTTCTTTTCTCTGAATGTTACAGAGACGCCCGGATGGGAAGAGGGCTGTGGAAGCTGAATTCATCCCTCTTGGAAGAAGCGGAAGTGAGACAGTCCTTTGAGGAATTTCTTCAGAGCCAGGTACCGCTTTTGGATCTCTGTAGCAGTAAGTCTGAGTGGTGGGAGATCTTCAAAGAGAGGGTGGCGGGGTTCTTCCGTCAGCTCTCGAGCCTCAGGAGTCTGAACAGGCACCGCTTGTATCAGGCCTTGAGGAGGAAACTCGAGCAGCTCGTCTCGACTGGGGGTGACTGTGAGGAAATCTCCAGGGTGAAGTCTTTGCTCAAGGGGTGCCAGTACGATAGGCACACATCTTTGGTTTTTGAGAGGGATTTCGGGAGGTACCGCTCGCCCGACCCTTACAGAAACTGTAAGATGTCAGTGAATTGTAAGATGGTGACAGGACTGATCGACAGTACGGGTTCCCTGAACCAATCCAAATCAGGGATCCTGGAGGTGGTCAGATCCTTTTACTCACGCCTCTTGGGAAAGAGGGATCTGGATCGAGACGGGGTGTCGGCTTTCCTGGCTGAGACCAATCCTGAGCCAGGAGATGACCCCTCTCTTGATGTTTTGGTAGAGGCAATCAGGGAAGAGGAAGTGAGACTGGCCATTGATGGGCTTCGGCCCAAAAAATCGCCAGGTCCGGATGGCTTAACATCCGAGTTTTACAAGACCTTTAGAGACTCCTTGGTCCCCCTCTTGACTGAGGTGTTTAATGAGTGCTTTTCCTCGGGCGCTCTTCCCAGCTCACTGAGAAGGTCAGCCCTGATTATCCTATCAAAGGGTAAGGACTCGTCCCGTATTGAGAATTGGCGTCCCATAGCGCTTCTCAATACGGACCGAAAGGTTCTGGCAAAGGTGCTGTTTAATCGGCTGGTGAAGTTTGCACCCCGGCTCCTTTCGGGGGCTCAGCACTGCTTTGTTCCAGGCCGCAGTACATTTAGTGCTGTGCTCGGTGTCCAAGAGGCAGTGGAGCAGGGCAGGGCGGGTCACTGGAAGGGGTACTTGCTGTCCTTAGACCAAGCGAAGGCCTTTGACCGGGTGAATCACGAGTACCTCTGGTCTGTCCTCTGGTCTGTCCTTTTGAGGTACTTTTGAGTGAACGGTTGGGTTGGTCACCCTTTTGAGGTGAGTTCCGGGGTCCGCCAGGGTTGTCCTCTGAGCCCACTTTTATACGTGTTCGCGATCGATCCCTTCTTGAGGAGGGTAGATCGTGGACCGTTGATGGGAGTCGGGATGGACCGGGCGGAGCCGGGGGCCACTCTGAGGGTGGTAGCGTACGCCGACGACGTCTCCCTCTTTGTGTCCTCAAGAGAGGAGGCGGATTGGGTCATGTCTGAGGTCAAGTGCTACTTGGAGGCGTCCGCGTCCATGATTAACTGGGAAAAGTGCGAAAGTCTCTGGCTGGGAGGGGGAGATCCTAGTTTTGATCTCCCGGACACCCTACCAGGGCCCCAGACCTCCGCCAAAATCCTAGGCATCGAATTTGGCCCCGGGTCTACCCCCAGCAAAATTGGGAGGGCAGACTTAAGATCGCCGCCCAAAAGGTGGACCAGTGGAAGGGTTGGTCTTTAAAGTGAAAGGGTCAACTTGGCCAAAGGCTTTCTGCTTCCCTTGTTAATATACCTGGGCAGTGTCTGCGTCTTGCCAGAGCCTCTCTGGACACGGGTCTATAGCCTGTTCTTCCAGCTGTTATGGGGAACAGGCTTAACCTAATTAAGAGAGAGGTCACGTACCGCACGAGGAGACTAGGTGGGTTGGGTATGGTCAACCCGGTGGTGTTTCTGATAAACACCTTTCTTAAGATCAATGTTGCCAACCTCTGGTCAGAGAGGGCTCCTCCGTGGGTATTCTCCTGCAGGAGTTGGTTTTGGCCTTTCTTCCAGGAATGGGAGACAGGAGGGCAGGTGAAAGACCTGCGCACACCACACGGACATCTCCCGGCTTATGCTACCCTGGTTCTGAAGGTGATCCGCCGGTGGGTCTGGTAATGTGGGAATCAGGACCATGTCGAGGAAATCCCTTGACAGCAGGGTTCTGTTGACCCATTTCCCGAAGCCCCTGGTGCTCAAGGATTGCCCAGGCCGGGATCTGGAGGTTGGGCTTGGGTTATTAAATTCCAAGCGGATCCCCTTGAAGTTTTGGGACTTGGCCTGGCGCTGCTTCCATGGGAGGCTGTATGTAAGGGACAACCTGAAGTGCAGGAGCTCCGTCGATCAGGGTTGTCCCCGTGAGGAGTGTGGCGACATGTTGGAAAGCATGAAGCACTTCCTTCTTCAGTGTCCCTTTAATACAGGGGTCTACAACAGGGTGGGTGCTTCCATAGGCTGGCCTAGGCTGGCGTTCTTTTCTTATCCGGAGTGGGCTTATGGGGCATTCAGATCCCTGGGTGGCCGAGAGCGGAGCACTTTATTCCTGGTTAGTGTAGTCATTAGGTTCCACACTTGGAGTGCACGGTGTTTAGTTTCCACGCAGCGTAAAGTCCTCCCCGGGATGAGGTGGTTAGAAACATCTTGGGTGACCTGGGGAAGGTGCGCTCTTTGGAGTTCGAGAGGCTGGGCGCGAGGAGGGCCTCTTGGCTTTGGAGGGGTTTCTCCTCTAACGTGCCTTAGGGAGAGCTGGTCTGTGTGAAGGGTATGCCACACTAAACAATATCGCTAATGGGATCGCTAAAAAACGTCACTATTTAGCGATCCCGTTAGCGATGTTGTTCAGTGCGGCAGCTTCCAGCGACGAGCTTCCTGCTGTGATCTCGCTCGTCGCTGGAATCGCTCCGGACCCTATTTCATCGTCGGCGCTCCGCTGGGTAAGTATCTTATCGCTGTGTGGCACCTTTTCTTAGCGATTTAGCGGTACTTTTGTACCGCTAAAGTCGTTAAGAAGATCGCTAACGGCGATAGCGTCGTTAACTATATCGCTAAATGTGGCCGCATTTAGCGATATAGAAACAATCCGCTAGCGATCGCATTAGTATGCGTCGTTATCGTGATCGCTAGCGGGATTGTTTAGTGTGGCAGTACCTTTAGATTGTTTGTAGGGTAAGATAAGGTGGTGTGGGTGTTGAGGGAGAGAAAAGTAGGGTCAGATAGGGACAGGGAGGGCCAGTCTAGGGATAGCTAGATAGTTAGTTTTGATAAGCTAGGTAGAGTAGGGATAGGTAGGGGCAGGTAGGGATAGTTAGGGTCAGTTTCTTTTCTTTTAGGGACAGCTTTAGTTGGTGAGGGACAGGGTGCGTGTGTTGGTGGTTAGGGATGGGGACTCTTAGGACTCCGGTTTCCCGGTGGTGGGCTGGTGTGTGGCACATTTAGCTTTTTGTTTTGTAATTCAGAGAATAATGGATATTGGGCCTTGTAAGTTATGTGGAAAAAAAAGAAAGAAAAAGAAAGAAAAAGAAAGAGTGTATAGAGTTAATGTCTATAAATGTTTATAGTGCTGTAGTGTTTAGTAATGTAGTGTTTTGTGTGTAGGTCGTCTGTTAATGTTATGTATATAGGTGTAAATAGTTATATGATTGGGGGGTATAGTTTAGGTTGGGTGGGGTTTTGTGTGTGGGGGATTTAAAGTAGAGGGCATACGGACCCCGAAAAAAAGAGAGGGCATGGAACTTGCCATGGACCCAAGGGTTGTAAATTGCTAAGGGGCATAAACTTTGGACCTGTTGGTTGCTGTGAAAGGGGCATGAACTCATGGACCGGTGGGATGGGGGGATTGGGGGGATTTGTGTGCGTGGCTTGTTGTATATTAAGTGTATATAATAGTATATAGAGGTTTGGGGTACGTGAGTGTGAGTGTGAGTGGTGAAGGAGTATTGAAGCTCAGTTAGGGGGATGTTCCTGCCTCCTCTGGAGCTGCAGTAAAGGGCTCCGGACTCCGGACTGTTCGGGGGATCGGAAGCCGAATAGTGACTGCAGCTCTGGAGGTGACTGGAGGCTAAGACAAGAAGTAACAGCAGAACAGTGACTGCAGCTCTGGAGGTGACTGGAGGCTAAGACAAGAAGTAACAGCAGAACAGTGACTGCAGCTCTGGAGGTGACTGGGTGCAGTCTGGAGTGACTGGAGAAAGAAAGAGTACGCAGTAGTGAGTGCAGTTGAGTGAACTGGAGGATAAGACCATGATGTACAGAGATAGTGATGCAGTCTGGAGGTGACGTGGAGGATAAGACAGATGTAACAGGAATAGTGATGCAGCTCTGGAGGTGACTGGAGGATAAGACAGATGTAAAGCAGAATAGTGATGCAGCTCTGGAGTGATGGAGGATAAGACATGATGTAACAGCAGAATAGTGATGCAGCTCTGGAGGGACTGAGATAAGACAAAGTAAAGCAGATAGTGAGTGCACTGGAGGTGACTGGAAAGAAATGATGAACAGCAGAATGTGAGTGAGCTAGAGGACTGGAGAAAGACAGATTGTATACAGAGAATAGTGATCAGTCGGAGGTGATGGAGATAAGACATGATGTAACAGAGATAGTGCAGCTGGAGGAATGGAGATAAGACTGGTAACAGCAGAAATGAGTGCAGCTCTGGAGGTGACTGGAGATAAGACATGATGTAACAGCAGAATAGTGAGTGCAGCTGGAGGTGACTGGAGGATAAGACAGAGTAACAGCAGAATAGTGATGAGCAGCTCTGGAGTGACTGAGATAGACATGATGTAACAGCAGAATAGTGAGTGCAGCTCTGGAGGTGACTGGAGGATAAGACACGATGTAACAGCAGATAGTGAGTGCAGCTCTGGAGTGACTGGAGGATAAGACATGATGTAACAGCAGAATAGTGACTGCAGCTCTGGAGGTGACTGGAGGATAAGACAGATGTAACAGCAGAATAGTGATGCAGCTCTGGAGGTGACTGGAGGATAAGACACGATGTAACAGCAGAATAGTGAGTGCAGTCTGGAGGTGACTGGAGGATAAGACAGATGTAACAGCAGAATAGTGATGCAGCTCTGGAGGTGACTGGAGGATAAGACAGATGTAACAGCAGAATAGTGACTGCAGCTCTGGAGGTGAACTGGAGGATAAGACACGATGTAACAGCAGAATAGTGATGCAGCTCTGGAGGTGACTGGAGGATAAGACAGATTAACAGCAGAATAGTGATGCAGCTCTGGAGGTGACTGGAGGATAAGACACGATGAACAGCAGAATAGTGAGCAGCTCTGAGGTGACTGAGGAAGACAATGTAACAGCAGAATATGATGCACTCTGGAGGTGATGAGGATAAAACATGTAACAGCAGAATAGTGAGTGCAGCTCTGGGTGACTGGAGGATAAGACAGATGTAACAGCAGAATATGATGCAGCTTGGAGGTGACTGAGGATAAGACACGATGTAACAGCAGAATAGTGTGCAGCTCTGGAGGGACTGAGATAAGACAGATGTAACAGCAAATAGTGATGCAGCTCTGGAGGTGACTGGAGATAAGAAGATGTAACAGCAGAATAGTGAGTGCAGCTCTGAGTGACTGGAGGAAGACGATGTAACAGCAGAATAGTGAGTGCAGCTCTGGGTGACGGAGGATAAGACAGATGTAACAGCAGAATAGTGAGTGCAGCTCTGGAGTGACTGGAGGATAAGACAGATGTAACAGCAGAATAGTGAGTGCAGCTCTGGAGGTGACTGGAGGATAAGACAGATGTAACAGCAGAATAGTGATGCAGCTCTGGAGGTGACTGGAGAAGACAGATGTAACAGCAGAATAGTGATGCAGCTCTGGAGGTGACTGGAGGATAAGACAAGATTACAGCAGAATAGTGATGCAGCTCTGGAGGTGACTGAGGATAAGACACATGTAACAGCAAATAGTGATGCAGCTCTGGAGTGACTGAGATAAGACAAGTAACAGCGAATAGTGATGCAGCTCTGGAGGTGACGGAGGATAAGACAGATGTAACAGCAGAATAGTGAGTGCTCTGGATGACTGGAATAGACAGATGTAACAGCAGAATTGATGCAGCTTGGAGGTATGGAGAAAACATGTAAAGCAGAATATGATGCAGCTCTGGTGACTGGAGATAAGACAGATGTAACAGCAGAATAGTGTAGCTGGAGGTGACTGGGAAAGAAGATGTAACAGAATAGTGATGCAGCTCTGAGGTGATGAGGATAAGACAGATGTAATAGAGCTGTGAGTGAGCTTGAGGTGAGGAGGATAAGACAGAGTAACAGCGAATAGTGTGCAGCTCTGAGGTGATGAGGATAAGACTGATGTAACCAGAAAGTGATGAGCTTGGAGGACTGGAGGATAAGACAATGTAACGAGAATAGTGATGCAGCTCTGGAGTGACTGGAGATAAGACAGATGTAACACAAAAGTGATGCAGCTTGGAGGTACTGGAGGATAAGACAATGTAACGAAATAGTGATGCAGCTCTGGAGGTGACGGAGGAAAACAATGTAACAGAAATGTGATGCAGCTTGGAGGTGACTGGGGATAAGACAATGTAACAAGAAAGTGTGCGCCGGGATGGAATAAAAAGTAAGCAGAATAGTGGAGCTGGGATAAACATTACAGCAAATAGAGCGCGTGAGTGCAGCTCTGGAGGTGACTGGAGGATAAGACATGAATGTAACAGCAGAATAGTGACTGCAGCTCTGGAGGTGACTGGAGGATAAGACAGATGTAACAGCAGAATAGTGAGTGCAGCTCTGGAGGTGACTGGAGGATAAGACACGATGTAACAGCAGAATAGTGAGTGCAGCTCTGGAGGTGACTGGAGGATAAGACATGATGTAACAGCAGAATAGTGACGTGCAGCTCTGGAGGTGACTGGAGGATAAGACAGATGTAACAGCAGAATAGTGGACTGCAGCTCTGGAGGTGACTGGAGGATAAGACAGATGTAACAGCAGAATAGTGATGCAGCTCTGGAGGTGACTGGAGGATAAGACAGATGTAACAGCAGAATATGACTGCAGCTCTGGAGGTGACTGAGGATAAGACATGATGTAACAGCAGAATAGTGACTGCAGCTCTGGAGGTGACTGGAGGATAAGACACGATGTAACAGCAGAATAGTGACTGCAGCTCTGGAGGTGACTGGAGGATAAGAACAAGATGTAACAGCAGAATAGTGAGTGCAGCTCTGGAGTGACTGAGGATAAGACACGATGTAACAGCAGAATAGTGACTGCAGCTCTGGAGGTGACTGGAGGATAAGACATGATGTAACAGCAGAATAGTGAGTGCAGCTCTGGAGGTGACTGGAGGATAAGACACATGTAACAGCAGAATAGTGAGTGCAGCTCTGGAGGTGACTGGAGGATAAGACATGATGTAACAGCAGAATAGTGAGTGCAGCTCTGGAGGTGACTGGAGGATAAGACAGATGTAACAGCAGAATAGTGATGCAGCTCTGGAGGTGACTGGAGGATAAGACAGATGTAACAGCAGAATAGTGAGTGCAGCTCTGGAGTGACTGGAGGATAAGACAGATGTAACAGCAGAATAGTGACTGCAGCTCTGGAGGTGACTGGAGGATAAGACAGATGTAACAGCAGAATAGTGATGCAGCTCTGGAGGTGACTGGAGGATAAGACACGATGTAACAGCAGAATAGTGACTGCAGCTCTGGAGGTGACTGGAGGATAAGACAGATGTAACAGCAGAATAGTGAGTGCAGCTCTGGAGGTGATGGAGATAAGACAGATGTAACAGCAGAATAGTGAGTGCAGCTCTGGAGGTGACTGGATAAGACAGATGTAACAGCAGAATAGTGAGTGCAGCTCTGGAGGTGACTGGAGATAAGACAGAGTAACAGCAGAATAGTGATGCAGCTCTGGAGGTGACTGGAGATAAGACAGATGTAACAGCAGAATAGTGATGCAGCTCTGGAGGTGACTGGAGGATAAGACAATGTAACAGCAGAATAGTGACTGCAGCTCTGGAGGTGACTGGAGGATAAGACAGATGTACAGCAGAATAGTGACGCAGCTCTGGAGGTGACTGGAGATAAGACACGATGTAACAGCAGAATAGTGACTGCAGCTCTGGAGTGACGGAGATAAGACAAGATGTAACAGGAATAGTGATGCAGCTCTGGAGGTGACTGGAGGATAAGACACGATGTAACAGCAGAATAGTGAGTGCAGCTCTGAGGTGACTGAGATAGACAGATGTACAGCAAATAGTGATGCAGCTCTGGAGGTGACTGGAGGTAAGACAGATGTAACAGCAGAAAGTGAGTGCAGCTCTGGAGGTGACTGGAGGATAAGACACGATGTAACAGCAGAATAGTGAGTGCAGCTCTGGAGGTGACTGGAGGATAAGACACGATGTAACAGCAGAATAGTGACTGCAGCTCTGGAGGTGACTGGAGGATAAGACATGATGTAACAGCAGAATAGTGATGCAGCTCTGGAGGTGACTGGAGGATAAGACACGATGTAACAGCAGAATAGTGATGCAGCTCTGGAGGTGACTGGAGGATAAGACATGATGTAACAGCAGAATAGTGAGTTGCAGCTCTGGAGGTGACTGGAGGATAAGAATGATGTAACAGCAGAATAGTGACTGCAGCTCTGGAGGTGACTGGAGGATAAGACACAGATGTAACAGCAGAATAGTGATGCAGCTCTGGAGTGACTGGAGGATAAGACACGATGTAACAGCAGAATAGTGAGTGCAGCTCTGGAGGTGACTGGAGGATAAGACACGATGTAACAGCAGAATAGTGAGTGCAGCTCTGGAGTGACTGGAGAATAAGAACAGATGTAACAGCAGAATAGTGAGTGCAGCTCTGGAGGTGACTGGAGATAAGACATGATGTAACAGCAGAATAGTGAGTGCAGCTCTGGAGGTGACTGGAGGATAAGACATGATAACAGCAGAATAGTGAGTGCAGCTCTGGAGGTGACTGGAGGATAAGACATGATGTAACAGCAGAATAGTGATGGCAGCTCTGGAGTGACTGGAGGATAAGACAGATGTAACAGCAGAATAGTGGAGTGCAGCTCTGAGGTGACTGGAGGATAAGACAGATGTAACAGCAGAATAGTGACTGCAGCTCTGGAGGTGACTGGAGATAAGACATGATGTAACAGCAGAATAGTGAGTGCAGCTCTGAGGTGACTGGAGGATAAGACACATGTAACAGCAGAATATGACTGCAGCTCTGAGGTGACTGGAGGAATAAGACATGATGTAAAGCAGAATAGTGACTGCAGCTCTGGAGGTGACTGGAGGATAAGACAAAGATGTAACAGCAGAATAGTGACTGCAGCTCTGGAGGTGACTGGAGGATAAGACACGATGTAACAGCAGAATAGTGATGCAGCTCTGGAGGTGACTGGAGGATAAGACACGATGTAACAGCAGAATAGTGACTGCAGCTCTGGAGGTGACTGGAGGATAAGACACGATGTAACAGCAGAATAGTGATGCAGCTCTGGAGGTGACTGGAGGATAAGACATGATGTAACAGCAGAATAGTGAGTGCAGCTCTGGAGGGGACTGGAGGATAAGACAAGATGTAACAGCAGAATAGTGAGTGCAGCTCTGGAGGTGACTGAGGATAAGACAGATGTAACAGCAGAATAGTGAGCTGCAGCTCTGGAGGTGACTGGAGAGATAAGACAGATGTAACAGCAGAATAGTGAGTGCAGCTCTGGAGGTGACTGAGGATAAGACACGATGTAACAGCAGAATAGTGATGCAGCTCTGGAGGTGACTGGAGGATAAGACACGATGTAACAGCAGAATAGTGAGTGCAGCTCTGGAGGTGACTGGATGATAAGACACGATGTAACAGCAGAAAAGTGACTGCAGCTCTGGAGGTGACTGGAGGATAAGACACGATGTAACAGCAGAATAGTGACGTGCAGCTCTGGAGGACTGGAGGATAAGACAGATGTAACAGCAGAATAGTGAGTGCAGCTCTGGAGGGACTGGAGGATAAGACACGATGTAACAGCAGAATAGTGACTGCAGCTCTGGAGGTGACTGGAGGATAAGACACGATGTAACAGCAGAATAGTGAGTGCAGCTCTGGAGGTGACTGGAGGATAAGACATGATGTAACAGCAGAATAGTGAATGCAGCTCTGGAGGTGACTGGAGGATAAGAGACGATGTAACAGCAGAACAGTGAGTGCAGCTCTGGAGGTGACTGGAGGATAAGACACAATGTAACAGCAGAATAGTGAATGTGTGTCGACCCGCCACCACAATTGTGGATTACCAGGGCAATGGGGTACTCAGAGCCGAGCCCATGGAAGTCTATGGGGGTTTTGTCACAGGTAGCTGTGGTTCGGTCTGTGGCCCTGGCGGTCTGGCGTATGTTGGGGATATATTTACAGGGGATTGATTTATTTTACAGTTCGTGACGCCACCTGTAGTATTCTGGTAATTAGTACCAGCGCTGCTATAGATCTCTGAGGGGATGGTGAGGCAGCTAGATGTCGGTCCCCTACAGGTGGGACTGGTCCCTCAAAGTCTATGGGATTTGTGAAGTCGGGTGCAGATAAAGAACACAGTCTCACACGGTCAGCGTCTTTCCATACCTTTACTTGTAAGATGTTCAGGCAGGTCCCAGGGAGGCTGATCCAAGGAGAGTGTATCTTGAGACAGCAGCTGGACAAGTTAGGGGCCTCCTTTACTTCCAATACAACGAGTACAACCAGCCTGAAGCGTAGTTCCTCAAAAATCTCCAGCTAATCTATAGCTGTACCACCCAGTCAGCTTAGTGGTAGGGGCCTTCCTGTGAAGGAGCTGAATTCTTATTTTGTCCTGCAGAGACTCCAAAGTCTTCACTCCCCCTGACCCCAGTTACGTACTGACTATAAAGGGGCTGTCTGCCGCGACCTAGGGTCCGGTAGATTCCTGGTTTCTTATCACCGTGCTTGAAACAATAGTGATCCTTCGGTCCCCAGTGACCGGTAGCAACGTGCAGGACTTCTTCAATCCGTAAGCACTATTCCAATAAACCACTGTGCCTTTCGCCTTGTCCACGCTGGTAACATAAGCACTCACACTAGCCAAGGGTCGAGCAGTCACTTCTTTCTTTTCCTTCCTTCAAAGTTAGCTACAGATGCTCAGTTATCAATAGGCAGGAGCACGTCTCTGAACCTTATACCGTCCTTTAGACAGGATACTGAAGACTTTCTGCACTAAACTTCTTCTTTCCTTCCAGTGTATGCTGATGAGGTACAGCTCTGACTAGGCTAAGGTGAATTAAACCACCTATACTAGACTCCACTTTCCAAAGCTGATGATAGAGCAATCTGGACTGCTTCCTCCCTCCAGACGTCTTCTCTCTCTGAAGTCTAGACACAGACTCCTCGACCTCTCCCTCCGAAGTCTGGACACCGACTAAATCACTCCAACACATACCTTGACCACTCCCTCAAGAGTAAACTCCACTACCCCAAGGGTGTGTCTAGTGTGTGTTGAGTGAATGAATATTTAGCATTAAACTGCTGTCTCGCCATACACTCTCCAGGGTACTGCGTGTGCCTAACACCAGGGCTACACATTCCCCCATGGTAAAAGACAGCACTCCCGGGCTGTAAAATACAAAAGAGACATTTTGTTTATGCAATAAACATTTAAACAATAACTTCTTCCCTTCCGGGAGGTGAGAATATCTTGAACGTTGCGAACAATAACATTTTACATATAGAAATACAAAAGTATCAATAGCATTTAATAAATATACGGTATACTTGTGAAGGACCCGCACCAAACCTTCAACGTGGGTCCTGGGTGGGCTGCAGGACATCCGATTGCAGACCTCACTCAGTGCCACACCACACGGGTTTTGTTTTCAGAGGTAGATGTATTGGTTTATGTAAAACCAAGATAAGGCACCGAAGCGCAACTATGTACAAATAAGTTCTGGGTTGGCACAGTCCTCAACCTCAAAGTCCATGTAAAACCAAAGACATATTATATCAAATCACATAATACGAAAGTGCAAAACCTTTTCTGGTTACTGTTTATCATTTACCCAGCCGGCATTCTACAGTAGAAATATATATATTCACTATATAATTTGTGCAAAACTTTATAAAACATTTCAAACTTCTTTACTTTTGGTAGACCCGATAGGGATCTCACCACTTTTTCCTCACTATCTATTTATTCTCTGCAAATACACTTTCCACCCCGGGGGCTGGAACGATGCAATGGGGCCTAGATCCCAGGACTAACAAATCATGTGCTGCGATCAGGGTCTGGGTCGCCACAGTTCTGGTGCGAACCTCTAGGGGCGCAACGGGTTTCATTTTCTTCACGTGACACCGATTGCATTTCAATCACAGTTAGCGATATGGACCGCGTCAGGGATTGCGATTGAGACTGGGTCGCATGTTGCGATGTAGAGGTGGCTTTAATTTGCGATGAAATCTGGGTCGCTTGTTGCGATGAATTTGCAGGGGGCGATGCTGGGGCACGGCCGGATGCTGCTTGAGCTGGAGACGGGGACGCTGCGGTAATGTGGACGGTACCTGCTTTCTGGGACGGGGTCACGGACGATGGTGACGTAAGGGCATACCATCCCTCTTTCCCCCAGTGCCGCGTATATGTGACGATGTCTCCATTTGCTAAGTCCCTCCCGGGATGGCCTTGCGGCAGGTGAGATTCAACGTCACGCCTGCTGAACAAAGCCCCCTGGGTAGAGGCCCGGTTCACGGATAAAAGCCCCAGCCCTTCCGGAGCTGAACTCAGTCACACACCCCTGCCGCCGCGGTTCCCTCAGGTACCTTTATCTCTCCGACACTCTCTTTGTCCGCGATCAGCTCAGCATATTGTCGCTGACGGTTCCTCTGAGTTTTCCCGCTCTTCCCTCCTGCTGGCGTTTCTTCTTCTCCTCACGACTCTGCCATTCCTGTTCCCACTGGGCGGTATAAGCGACGTCATCCAGGCGCGCCATTTCGTCCCAGTCCACATCTGGTAGTGACGGACAGGACCCCTCCGGTGTCCCTGCCGGGGACTGATCATCTGCTGCGGCTCTTGGCCGGGGGGGCTTTCCCGGGGATTGGCTGTACCTCCTCACCTCCTTCGCTTCCACCGCTTCACCGGTGGGATCGGATGGGTACTTTCGGGGGCAGCCTCCGGTTGCTCCTTCGCCTTGGGCAGCAGACTCTTCGGTATCTGGAATCGTGGGGGGTCGTTGAGGGGAGAGGACGCTGTGTTCCACAGTCGCCACTGCATCAGGTTACATCGGCGTCTCTAAATCTCCTCCAGTCCAGTCTGGTGCGGGAAACCATCTTTTTCCCAGGCGTGCATTTTCCTCTCGAATCTCTAGCAACGCCTGCTGCAGGTGCAGGATCACAGAAGACCTCCTGTGATGGTGGCAGCTTGGCTGGGCACGGGGCCTGCCTTCCTCCGCTTCCCCGCTCGGCTGCACACGTCCTGCCTCCATGATGTTCCAGAAGATTCTCTCTTCTTTCTGCGGAGACATCCGGTCTCTTCCGTGGAGGTGGGGTTTGCGTCTCCTCCTCCTTGCAGGAAAGGTTGAAGAGGAGGCGGACCTCCTTTGCTGTAGGGCAGGATCGCATGTTGTAATAGCACTTTGAGAGGGCCGGCATTTTCTTCGCGCCAACAGGGGGGTAGACGCCCACGAAGGTCCGCCCACCTTCTTCTCCAGCGCCTGAGGGCGCGAATATGGCGACAAAAATGGCGATTTTGGCGCCAAAAGTGCAAACAGTCCTTTTTACAAAAACAATTCCATAGGCAAAGCAGGGCTCGCAATTCTGCGAGTTTCGCATCCTGTTCGTGACGCCAAGTTTTTGTGTCGACCCGCCACCACAATTGGGATTACCAGGCAATGGGGTACTCAGAGCCAGCCCATGGAAGTCCCAAAGGGGTTTTGTCACAGGTAGCGGTGGCTCGGTCTGTGGCCCGGGCGGTCCCGGCGTATGTTTTGGGGGTATATTTACAGGGGATTGATTTATGTACAGTTCGTGACGCCACCTGTAGTATTCTGGTAATTAGTACCAGCGCTGCTGTAGATCTCTGAGGGGATGTGAGGCAGCTAGATGTCGGGTCCCCTACAGGTGGGACTCTTCCCTCAGGTCGGTAGTTAGGTAGGGATTGTGCAGCATGCAAAAATAACTCAGTCTCACACGGTCAGCGTCTTTCCATACCTTTACTTGTAAGAGTTCAGGCAGGTCCCAGGGAGGCTGATCCAAGGAAGTGTATCTTGAGACAGCAGCTTTGGGCAAGTTAGGGGCCTCCTTTACTTCCAATACAACGAGTACAACCAGCCTGAAGCGTAGTTCCCTCAAAATCTCCAGCTAATCTATAGCTGTACCACCCAGTCAGCTTAGTGGTAGGGGCCTTCCTGTGAGGAGCTGAATTCTTATTTTGTCCTGCAGAGACTCCAAAGTCTTCACTCCCCCTGACCCCAGTTACGTACTGACTATAAGGGGCTGTCTGCCGCGACTAGGTCCGTAGATCCTGTTTTCTTATCACCGTGCTTGAAACAATAGTGATCCTTCGGTCCCCAGTGACCGGTAGCAATGTGCAGGACTTCTTCATCCGTAAGCACTATTCCAATAAACACTGTGCCTTTCGCCTTGTCACGCTGGTAACATAAGCACTCACACCAGCCAAGGTCGAGTAGTCACTTCTTTCTTTTCCTTCACTTCAAAGTTAGCTACAGATGCTCAGTTATCAATAGCAGGAGCACGTCTCTGCACCTGATACCGTCCTTTAGACAGGATGCTGAAGACTTTCTGCACTAAACTTCTTCTTTCCTTCCAGTGTATGCTGATGAAGTACAGCTCTGACTAGGCTAAGGTGAATTAAACCACCTATACTAGACTCCACTTTCCAAAGCTGATGATAGAGCAATCTGGACTGCTTCCTCCCTCCAGACGTCTTCTCTCTCTGAAGTCTAGACACAGACTCCTCGACCTCTCCCTCCGAAGTCTGGACACCGACTAAATCACTCCAACACATACCTTGACCACTCCCTCAAGAGTAAACTCCACTACCCCAAGGGTGTGTCTAGTGTGTGTTGAGTGAATGAATATTTAGCATTAAACTGCTGTCTCGCCATACACTCTCCAGGGTACTGCGTGTGCCTAACACCAGGGCTACACATTCCCCCATGGTAAAAGACAGCACTCCCGGGCTGTAAAATACAAAAGAGACATTTTGTTTATGCAATAAACATTTAAACAATAACTTCTTCCCTTCCGGGAGGTGAGAATATCTTGAACGTTGCGAACAATAACATTTTACATATAGAAATACAAAAGTATCAAATAGCATTTAATAAATATACGGTATACTTGTGAAGGACCCGCACCAAACCTTCAACGTGGGTCCTGGGTGGGCTGCAGGACATCCGATTGCAGACCTCACTCAGTGCCACACCACACGGGTTTTGTTTTCAGAGGTAGATGTATTGGTTTATGTAAAACCAAGATAAGGCACCGAAGCGCAACTATGTACAAATAAGTTCTGGGTTGGCACAGTCCTCAACCTCAAAGTCCATTGTAAAACCAAAGACATATTATATCAAATCACATAATACGAAAGTGCAAAACCTTTTCTGGTTACTGTTTATCATTTACCCAGCCGGGCATTCTACAGTAGAAATATATATATTCACTATATAATTTTGTGCAAAACTTTATAAAACATTTCAAACTTCTTTACTTTTGGTAGACCCGATAGGGATCTCACCACTTTTTCCTCACTATCTATTCATTCTCTGCAAATACACTTTCCACCCCGGGGGCTGGAACGATGCAATGGGCCCTAGATCCCAGGACTAACAAATCATGTGCTGCGATCAGGGTCTGGGTCGCCACAGTTCTGGTGCGAACCTCTAGGGGCGCAACGGGTACATTTTCTTCACGTGACACCGATTGCATTTCAATCACAGTTAGCGATATGGACCGCGTCAGGGATTGCGATTGAGACTGGGTCGCATGTTGCGATGTAGAGGTGGCTTTAATTTGCGATGAAATCTGGGTCGCTTGTTGCGATGAATTTGCAGGGGGCGATGCTGGGGCACGGCCGGATGCTGCTTGAGCTGGAGACGGGGACGCTGCGGTAATGGTGACGGTACCTGCGTCTGGGACGGGGTCACGGACGATGGTGACGTTAAGGGCATACCATCCCTTCATTCCCCAGTGCCGCGTATATGTGACGATGTCTCCATTTGCTAAGTCCCTCCCGGGATGGCCTTGCGGCAGGTGAGATTCTACGTCACGCCTGCTGACAAAGACCCCTGGGTAGAGGCCCGGTTCACGGATAAAGCCCCAGCCCTTCCGGAGCTGGAACTCAGTCACACACCCCTGCCGCCGCGGTTCCCTCAGGTACCTTTATCTCTCCGGACACTCTCTTTGTCCGCGATCAGCTCAGCATATTGTCGCTGACGGTTCCTCTGAGTTTCCCGCTCTTCCTCCTGCTGGCGTTTCTTCTTCTCCTCACGACTCTGCCATTCCTGTTCCCACTGGGCGGTATAAAGCGACGTCATCCAGGCGCGCCATTTCGTCCCAGTCCACATCTGGTAGTGACGGACAGGACCCCTCCGGTGTCCCTGCCGGGGACTGATCATCTGCTGCGGCCTCTTGGCCGGGCGGGCGTTCCGGGATTGGCTGTACCTCCTCAACCTCCTTCGCTTCCACCGCTTCACCGGTGGGATCGGGATCGGTACTTTCGGGGGCAGCCTCCGGTTGCTCCTTCGCCTTGGGCAGCAGACTCTTCGGTATCTGGAATCGTGGGGGGTCGTTGAGGGGAGAGGACGCTGTGTTCCACAGTCGCCACTGCATCAGGTTACATCGGCGTCTCTCAATCTCCTCCAGTCCAGTCTGGTGCTGGACCATCTTCTTCAGGCGTGCATTTTCCTCTCGAATCTCTAGCAACGCCTGCTGCAGGTGCAGGATCACAGAAGACTCCTGTGATGGTGGCAGCTTGGCTGGGGCACGGGGCCTGCCTTCCTCCGCTTCCCCGCTCGGCTGCACACGTCCTGCCTCCATGATGTTCCAGAAGATTCTCTCTTCTTTCTGCGGAGACATCCGGTCTCTTCCGTGGAGGTGGGGTTTGCGTCTCCTCCTCCTTGCAGGAAAGGTGAAGAGGAGGCGGACCTCCTTTGCTGTAGGGCAGGATCGCATGTTGTAATAGCACTTTGAGAGGGCCGGCATTTTCTTCGCGCCACAGGGGGGTAGACGCCCACGAAGGTCCGCCCACCTTCTTCTCCAGCGCCTGAGGGCGCGAATATGGCGACAAAAATGGCGATTTTGGCGCCAAAAGTGCAAACAGTCCTTTTTACAAAAACAATTCCATAGGCACGCAGGGCTCGCAATTCTGCGAGTTTCGCATCCTGTTCGTGACGCCAAGTTTTTGTGTCGACCCGCCACCACAATTGTGGATTACCAGGGCAATGGGGTACTCAGAGCCGAGCCCATGGAAGTCTATGGGGGTTTTGTCACAGGTAGCGGTGGCTCGGTCTGTGGCCCGGGCGGTCTGGCGTATGTTGGGGATATATTTACAGGGGATTGATTTATGTACAGTTCGTGACGCCACCTGTAGTATTCTGGTAATTAGTACCAGCGCTGCTGTAGATCTCTGAGGGGATGGTGAGGCAGCTAGATGTCGGGTCCCCTACAGGTGGGACTCTTCCCTCAGGTCGGTAGTTAGGTAGGGATTGTGCAGGCATGCAATAATAACTCAGTCTCACACGGTCAGCGTCTTTCCATACCTTTACTTGTAAGATGTTCAGGCAGGTCCCAGGGAGGCTGATCCAAGGAGAGTGTATCTTGAGACAGCAGCTGGACAAGTTAGGGGCCTCCTTTACTTCCAATACAACGAGTACAACCAGCCTGAAGCGTAGTTCCCTCAAAATCTCCAGCTAATCTATAGCTGTACCACCCAGTCAGCTTAGTGGTAGGGGCCTTCCTGTGAAGGAGCTGAATTCTTATTTTGTCCTGCAGAGACTCCAAAGTCTTCACTCCCCCTGACCCCAGTTACGTACTGACTATAAGGGGCTGTCTGCCGCGACCTAGGGTCCGGTAGATTCCTGGTTTTCTTATCACCGTGCTTGAAACAATAGTGATCCTTCGGTCCCCAGTGACCGGTAGCAATGTGCAGGACTTCTTCAATCCGTAAGCACTATTCCAATAAACCACTGTGCCTTTCGCCTTGTCCACGCTGGTAACATAAGCACTCACACTAGCCAAGGGTCGAGTAGTCACTTCTTTCTTTTCCTTCACTTCAAAGTTAGCTACAGATGCTCAGTTATCAATAGGCAGGAGCACGTCTCTGCACCTGATACCGTCCTTTAGACAGGATGCTGAAGACTTTCTGCACTAAACTTCTTCTTTCCTTCCAGTGTATGCTGATGAAGTACAGCTCTGACTAGGCTGAGGTGAATTAAACCACCTGTACTAGACTCCACTTTCCGAACTGATGATAGAGCAATCTGGACTGCTTCCTCCCTCCAGACGTCTTCTCTCTCTGAAGTCTAGACACAGACTCCTCGACCTCTCCCTCCGAAGTCTGGACACCGACTAAATCACTCCAACACATACCTTGACCACTCCCTCAAGAGTAAACTCCACTACCCCAAGGGTGTGTCTAGTGTGTGTTGAGTGAATGAATATTTAGCATTAAACTGCTGTCTCGCCATACACTCTCCAGGGTACTGCGTGTGCCTAACACCAGGGCTACACAAATGCAGCTCTGGAGGTGACTGGAGGATAAGAGACGATGTAACAGCAGAACAGTGAGTGCAGCTCTGGAGGTGACTGGAGGATAAGACACAATGTAACAGCAGAATAGTGAATGCAGCTCTGGAGGTGACTGGAGGATAAAACACGATGTAACAGCAGAATAGTGAGTGCAGCTCTGGAGGTGACTGGAGGATAAGACACAATGTAACAGCAGAATAGTGAGTGCAGCTCTGGAGGTCACTGGAGGATAAAACACGATGTAACAGCAGAATAGTGAGTGCAGCTCTGGAGGTGACTGGTGGATAAGACACAATGTAACAGCAGAATAGTGAATGCAGCTCTGCAGGTGACTGGAGGATATGAAATGATGTAACAGCAGAATAGTGACTGCAGCTCTGGAGGTGACTGGAGGATAAAAAACGATGTAACAGCAGAATAGTGACTGCAGCTCTGGAAGTGTCTGGAGGATAAGACACGATGTAACAGCAGAATAGTGAATGCAGCTCTGGAGGTGACTGGAGGATAAGAAACGATGTAACAGCAGAATAGTGACTGCAGCTCTGGAGGTGACTGGTGGATAAGACACAATGTAACAGCAGAATAGTGAATGCAGCTCTGGAGGTGACTGGAGGATAAGACATGATGTAACAGCAGAATAGTGAGTGCAGCTCTGGAGGTGACTGGAGGATAAGACACGATCTCACAGCAGAATAGTGAGTGCAGTTTTGGAGGTGACTGGAGGATAAGACACAATGTAACAGCAGAATAGTGAATGCAGCTCTGGAGGTGACTGGAGGATAAGAGACGATGTAACAGCAGAACAGTGAGTGCAGCTCTGGAGGTGACTGGAGGATAAGACACAATGTAACAGCAGAATAGTGAATGCAGCTCTGGAGGTGACTGGAGGATAAGACATGATGTAACAGCAGAATAGTGAGTGCAGCTCTGGAGGTGACTGGAGTATAGGACACGATGTAACAGCAGAATAGTGAGAGCAGCTCTGGAGGTGACTGGAGGATAAGACACAATGTAACAGCAGAATAGTGAATGCAGCTCTGGAGGTGACTGGAGGATAAGAGACGATGTAACAGCAGAACAGTGAGTGCAGCTCTGGAGGTGACTGGAGGAGAAGACACAATGTAACAGCAGAATAGTGAATGCAGCTCTGGAGGTGACTGGAGGATAAGACAAGAAGTAACAGCAGAATAGTGAATGCAGCTCTGGAGGTGACTGGAGGATAAAACATGGTGTCACAGTAGACATTACTGTTCGGTGCATTACTAATTGTACCTGTGCTCGGTCGTCTCTCCGTTCCTGTGCTCGGTGCTCGGTTCTCTCTTCTGTCTCTATGGTAACAGTAAACAGACTCGTCCTCCACTGTTGCAGGGAGACCTCTAGTGGCCACCGGTGAATCTGCAGTCTATCTTTTCTCCCTTTTCTGTCGCTTTCTCTATTGTTCTGTCTCAGTAAAGATGTATATCTTTGTACCGTGTTAGCCAGTAGATAGAAAAATATTTAGAATTGAGAGTCCTCAGTGGTTGATACCTTTTAATGGCTAACTGAAAAGATGGTAACAAATTGCAGCTTTCAAGACTACTCAGGTTACAATCCTATTTCCAGACCCCCCACTACTGTGTTTTAGGCAGCCCCCAAATCTAAGAAGCATCATTGTCAGAAGTTCCCTGTCTTTCCCAACAGCTGCAGGAACCTTTCCTTGCAACAAGAAGAAATGTAAAACCTGCCCATTTATAATGACCACGGACAAGATAAAGATCCCCAACTCACATCAGGACTACAAGATGCCAGGTACTTTCAGCTGCATCACATCTAATGTGCTGTACCTAATTATATGTACTAAATGTCCAACTGGGGGTCTGTATGTGGGGGAGACCGGGCAAAAACTGAGAACAAGGATGAATTCTCATCGCCACACAATAAGAGAAAAAAGAATGGATTTACCTGTGGCAAAACACTTTTGCTCCCCTGATCATAGCATGTCAGATATGAAAATACTGTAGATTGTGAGCCCTTGCGGACAGTGTCCTCTCTCCTTCTGTACTTGTGTGTGCCTTGTATTGCTCACGTTTACTGTACTTGTCTATATTTGCCCCTTTACACATGTAAAGCGCCATGGAATAAATGGCGCTATAAAAATGTATAATAATAATAATAATAATACTGGTACTAAGAAGCAGATTCACATCTCAGAGACAGAGAAGAATTTGCGAATACAAATTGATGGTGACCTTTGACACTCTTAATGCTGGAATGAACCTGTCACATGGTTTTATGGCCTATTACATCAATTAAGGAATTTACTCCAAATACCCTGTGAAAACATCACAAAACATTACCAGACCCCAATCAGAGGGTAATAAAACTTTCACACTCCTTATCTATGAACTGTTCCAATATTTATGCTCATCCCTCTGCCATAATGACAGTTCTGCTTCACGTCACTTGTCTTATCTATTGCATTATTCCTGTGTCCTGTTGTGTATATAAATATGTGATTCTTCAGATTTTGTATTAGTTCAGCCTGATGAAGAGACCTGCGTAGTCTCGAAAGCTTGCAATTTGTTACCATCTTTTCAGTTACCATTAAAAGGTATCAACCACTGAGGACTCTCAAGTCTAAATATTTTTCTATTGTTCTGTCTGTAATTAGATCACAGGATCATGTCACAGATAATTTACTGTGAAGAAGTGAGAATCTGCTAATCACAGGACAGGAGAATCTGCCAATCACAGGACAGGAGAATCTGCCAATCACAGGACAGGAGAATCTGCCAATCACAGGACAGGAGAATCTGCCAATCACGGGACAGGAGAATCTGCCAATCACAGGACAAGAGAATCTGCCAATGATAGGACAGGAGAATCTGCCAATCACAGGACAGAAGAGTCTGCCAATCACAGGACAGGAGAATCTGCCAATCACAGGACAGGAGAATCTGCCAATCACAGTACAGGAGAATCTGCCAATCACAGGACAAAAGAATCTGCCAATCACAGGACAGGAGAATCTGCCAATCACAGGACAGGAGAATCTGCCAATCACAGGACAAGAGAATCTGCCAATGACAGGACAGGAGAATCTGCCAATCACAGGACAAGAGAATCTGCCAATGACAGGACAGGAGAATCTGCCAATGACAGGACAGGAGAATCTGTCAATCACAGGACAGGAGAATCTGCCAATCACAGGACAAGAGAATCTGCCAATGACAGGACAGGAGAATCTGCCAATGACAGGACAGGAGAATCTGTCAATCACAGGACAGGAGAATCTGCCAATCACAGGACAGGAGAATCTGCCAATGACAGGACAGGAGAATCTGCCAATGACAGGACAGGAGAATCTGCCAATCACAGGACAGAAGAGTCTGCCAATCACAGGACAGGAGAATCTGCCAATCACAGGACAGGAGAATCTGCCAATCACAGTACAGGAGAATCTGCCAATCACAGGACAAGAGAATCTGCCAATCACAGGACAGGAGAATCTGCCAATCACAGGACAGGAGAATCTGCCAATCACAGGACAAGAGAAGTGTGCTGGGGAGGTTGAGCAGACTGGATGTGTCTTGAAGTTGTAGGGAGAAACTAGCCAGAATGTCTTTGAGAAGAGTCTGCACCGGTCGTGGGTAGAGAACTGCAAGTACCAGTAGTTGTTATGTACAATAGCAGCTTTGTGTGACCAGTCTGTGGCTAGCTCGGCCGTGTGAGAGTAGTCAGGGTCTGTTCAGCTTAGTCAGCGCCCGGACAAGGCCGGGATTTATGTTTATAATGTTGTTGTTTTGCTGATGTTCTTACAGTGGTGATTCAATGAGAGAATATGAAAAACCAGTTTCCATAAATTCACGTTAGTGACGCCCTCGCTCCTTGACAACTCGCCCCAGTCCTCCCTTACCTGTCTAGTTACAGGGGAGACTCCAGGGGACGGGATGTAGGTGATTATCCAATGCTATAATATTCCTTCACCGCAGGGACCATCCCGCCATAGAAGGTGACCCTACATCACGCCCTGCCTAGCCACTGAGGTTGGCACCCTGGGGTCACGATAGTGGTGGCCCTGCTCCTTGACAACTCGCCTTAGTCCTCCCTACGTGTTTAGTTACAGGGGAGACTCCTGGGGACGGGATGTAGGTGATTATCCAATACTATAATATTCCTTCACCGCAGGGACCATTCCGCTTTAGAAGGTGATGACCCTACATCCTACATCACGCCCTGCCTGCCAGCGGAGTTTAGCACCCTGGGGTCACTATAGTGGTGGCCCTGCTCCTTGACAACTCGCTTTAGTCCTTCTTACCTGTCTAGTTACAGGGGAGACTCCTGGGGACAGGATGTAGGTGATTATCCAATACTATAATATTCCTTCACCGCAGGGACCATCCCGCCATAGAAGGTGACCCTACATCCTACATCACCCCCTGCCTGCCAGCGGAGTTTAGCACCCTGGGGTCACGTTAGTGGCGCCCCTGCTCCTTGACAACTCGCCCCAGTCCTCCTTACCTGTCTAGTTACAGGGGAGACTCCTGTGGACGGGATGCAGGTGATCGGGTGACGCAGGTGATCCTTCACCGCAGGGACCATCGCGCCATACAAGGTGATGACCCTACATCCTACATCACCCCCTGCCGGCCAGCGGAGTTTAGCACCCTGGGGTCACGTTAGTGGCGCCCCTGCTCCTTGACAACTCGCCCCAGTCCTCCTTACCTGTCTAGTTACAGGGGAGACTCCTGTGGACGGGATGCAGGTGATCGGGTGACGCAGGTGATCCTTCACCGCAGGGACCATCCCGCCATACAAGGTGATGACCCTACATCCTACATCACACCCTGCCTGCCAGCGGAGGTTGGCACCAACTAATCACCTCGAGTCATGAATCGTTTAAAAATAGAGCACACTTTATTACACAAAAAATATATATCCTAAATTCCAAGTAAAACATGAAACACACAATCCCGATGAATAGATATTAATACACCTCATAATTTGACCAAAGTTGGGATAAACATGAGTAGAATAACATTGGATGGTAAGTATTACATCCCCTCAGAGTGGGCTTAGATCAGATATACAGTGGGTATGGAAACTATTCACACCCCTTTACATTTTTCACTCTTTGTTTCATTGCAGCCATTTGGTAAGTTCAATAAAGTTCATTTTTCCTCATTAATGTACACTCTGCACCCCATTTTTACTGGAAAAAAAACAAATGTAGAAAATTTTGCACATTCATTAAAAAAAGAAAAACTGAAATATCCCATGGTCATAAGTATTCAGCCCCTTTGCTCAGACCCTCATATTTACGTCACATGCTGTCCATTGCCTTGTGATCCTCCTTGAGATGGTTCTACTCCTTCATTGGCGTCCAGCTGTGTGTAATTACACTGATAGGACTTGATTTGTAAAGGCGACACCTGTCTATATGAGACCTCACAGCTCACAGTGCATGTCAGACCAAATGAGAATCATGAGGCCAAAGGAACTGGCCAAGGAGCTCAGAGACAGAATTGTGGCAAGGCACAGATCTGGCCAAGGTTACAAAAGAATTTCTGTAGTACTCAAGGTTCCTAAGGGTGAGTTTCCACGATCAGTATTGCATCAGGAAATGCTACGTGTTTGGCGCTGTGCGTTGGCGCAGCGCCAAACACGCAGCATCCAGATGTTACAGCATAGTGGAGGGGATTTCAAGAAATCCCGTCTCCACTATGCGTAACAACACGCAGGCGGAAGACCTGCGTATCCGGACATGCTGCGCGTCTTTTCAGACCGCAGCATGTCCTAGCGTATTGCGGCGATGCTGCGTCGCCGCAATGAAATTTAACACAGGGCTATGCAGCCCTGCATTCTTTCCGGAGGTGTTCCGGAGGTGTCCTGAACACCTCCGGAAAGAACGCGCGTCAGAAAGGGGGCGGGCTTAGGACGGAGCGGAATTTCCGCTCCGTTAAATGCGCTGTGTTTCCTGACTGTGGAAACAGCCTAAGAGCACAGTGGCCTCCATAATCCTTACATGGAAGAAGTTTGGGACCACCAGAAGTCTTCCTAGACCTGGCCGTCCAGCCAATCTGAGCAATCTTGGGATAAGAGCCTCGGTGAGAGAGGTAAAGAAGAACCCCAAGATCACTGTGGCTGAGCTCCACAGATGCAGTAGGGAGATGGGAGAAAGTTCCACAAAGTCAACTATCACTGCAGCCTCCACCAGTCAGGCCTTTATGGCAGAGTGGCCCGACGGAAGCCTCTCCTCAGTGCCAATTGTGGATAAATATTGGCACAATTCAAAGGGAGGTGCTCCAGTAGGTTCCCACACCGTATCTTAAATGTTAGAAACTGGGCATGTGTAGCCCAGCTACGCAGGCACACATAAAGTCCAGGAGAGTGCACAGGAAGGTAACAGCAAAGCTTGATATCTATGCACTTCACTCACACTTCTAGACACACCCACCAGGGGTATAGGAGGTGGTGACACGTAGCAGAGCTCAGTCAAGCTTCCTGTCTCAGGACAGTGCAGTTCAGTCAGTTTCTTGTCTTCGGACAGTGCAGTTCAGTCCAGTGGAGTCTGGACTTGGAGAGAGAGAAGGGAGGACTGGATCCTCGCAGAGCTAACGTAGCTCACCTGACAAGCAAGTGGAGGCTAGTACGGGTGAAGTGGATCATCCTAGCCTAGTCAGAGCTACCCTTAATCAGTACCTCAACAGAAGCTGGAGGGAGGAGGATACTGAGAGCTGCTCGGCGAGCTCTAGAAGAAAGCTGACATTACCATCGAAGTTACAATTGCTTGTGCTAAGAGCGAGAGCAGGGCGAAGGGCAGTGGAAAAGATAGAGAAGTGCTTTAGGTATTGGATTGCCTGCACTAAATTGCCGGACACCGGAGTCCGAGGCGTTGCTACAGTTTCAAGCTTAGTGACAAGATTACCGGAGGCATCTGGACTACAGGTCGCAGGGAGCAGCCCTAAGTGTCAATACGTAACCGGAGTCAGGTGGAACAGGGACTTTGAGTCAAGTGCACGACAAAAGTAAGGACTTAGTTTCATCACTTAGAAGGCTCCACCACCACGTTGGCCGGGCAGTACAGCTATAGAGAAAGCTGGAGTTTCAGAGTTAACTTCGCTCCAGGCAAGTTGGACTCACATGTACATTGAAGTTAAGGAGGCCTCTAACCTGCTCAGCTGTTACCGGAATGTGCACTCTCCACCCCGACCAGCTCCCCGGGATCTGCTTGAATCACCATCAGTAAAAGGTATGAAAAGAAGCTGCATTGTGTTTGGCTGAATTCTTACTACACCCTGCATCATCTTCATCATAGACTTCCAGGGACCCGTCTCACCTGTGGGAGACTTACTACCAAGCTGCCCCATAACATCCCCTGTGAAAGTCCTTATAGCAGCGCTGGTACAATTACCAGAAACCGCAGGTGGCGTCACGAACTACCTATCCTAATAATCCCCTGTAAATATCTCCCCCTATTGCACGACCGCCAGGGCCACGGACCGAGCCACCGCTACCAGTGACAACTCCCATAGATGCCCATGGGCTCGGCTCCGAGTACCCCA
Source organism: Oophaga sylvatica (assembly GCA_033576555.1). Taxonomy (NCBI): domain Eukaryota; kingdom Metazoa; phylum Chordata; class Amphibia; order Anura; family Dendrobatidae; genus Oophaga; species Oophaga sylvatica. The sequence continues at coordinate 41,293 of JARQOD010002378.1, forward strand.
TAGCCCTGGTATCCACAATTGTGGTGCGTGGTCGCAACAACTAAATTTTGGCGTCACGAACAGGATATGAAACTTGCAATTGTGAGTCCTGTGTGCCTATATTGACTGTTTGTGCGGAAAAGACTGTTTGCTGGCTGTGTTGGCGGCATAATACCGCCATCTTTAGCGCAATATTCGCGCCCTCAGGCGCTGGTGAAGAAGGGGGGCGTACCTGTAAAAGCGCGCTGTTGCCTGGCTCCGCCCCCAGCTCTGACGCGGCCGCAGGTCCTGTGAAACAGGAAGTGAACGCTCTGACATCACAGTCCAGCGACGAAGGTCCTGTCTCCACCGCTGTGCCTGCTACGAAGGTCCTGTCTCCACCGCTGTGCCTGCTACGAAGGTCCTGTCTCCACCGCTGCAGCCTGTGAAAGAGGTAGGCTCAGATTAACCAAGGGGGCATCAATATGTCGCAGCAACCGGCAGACGGAGCGGCCCCCGCCGGAGGCCCCAATAGCCCACCGCTTAGCGTCGTACCGCAGGATGGGGGTGCAGGCCCCTCACCTGGCCCGGTGGTCCCGCTAATGCCGCTAACCATCCCATACATGCCAGGAGCGAAGTGGCTCCCCCAGTACAGCGGCGAGCCAGGCACCCTGCCAGGATTTAAACGGAAGATATGTAGTATTTTGGATATGTATTCAATGACTGAAAAGCAGAAAGCTGCTGTGGTAATAGGACAGTTAGCTGGTGCGGCTGAGAGAGAAGTAGAGACTTGGCCCATTGCAGACCAGGAGTCGGTACCCGCGATACTCTTAAAGCTACAGGCCATCTTCGAGGACCGCACAGAAACAGATCTCCGGATGGCATTTTATCAGTGCTTCCAGGGACCGGGTGATAGTATTAGGGACTACGCCTGTGTGTAGCCCTGGTGTGAAGGCACACACAGTACCCTGGAGGATGTGCGGAGAGGTAACAGTTTAATGCTCAATAACCATTCACTCCACCACACACTTGGACACACCCATATGGTATGTAGCCAGTTAGTCAGTTTCCTGTCTTCGGACAGAGGAGTAGTCAGTGTGCAGTCTGTGCAGGAGGAGAGGAGATCAGATAACATGTCCTGTCAGAGCTCGGTGTGAGCTAAAGTCAGACAGACAGTTTGAAGAAAGAAGAGTTAGCAGCAGGACCTTCAGTCTCCTGTCCCAAGGACAGTGAAGTTCAGTCGACGTGCTCCTGAACTAGAAGAATACTGAGCATCTGTTAGCGAGCTCCAAGGAAGAAGCAAGAAGGGACTGACTTGCATTACCTTAGGAAGTGTGGAGTGCTTATGCTACAAGCGCGAACAGGGCGAAGGGCGCAGTGGAAGAAGTTATAGCAGTGCCTTAAGGATTGGACTATCCTGCACATTGTTCACCGGTCACTGGGGACCGAAGTGTCACTACAGCTTCAGGCGTAGTGGTAGAAAAACCAGAGTCTTACTGGACCTTAGGTCACAGAAAGCAGCCCTTGGAGTGTCAGTACGTAACTGGGGTCAGGGAGAGTGGGAACCTTGAGTCGATGCAGGACAATAGTAGGAACTCAGCCCTCTCACATTAAAGGAAGACTCCGACCACAAAACTGACCGGGCAGTACAGCTGAGGAGTTAGCTGGAGTTCTTGGAGTGAACTTAGCTCTATGCTAGTTGGACTCATAATATTGGAAGTAAAGGAGGCCCCTAACCTGTTCAGCTGTTATCTCGAAGCACATCCTCCACCCGGCCAGCCTCCCTGGGACCTGCCTTATCATCTGACAAGTAAAAGGTATGGAAAGACACTGGATGGTGTGAGACTGATTTATTTATTTGCACCCGACATCATTAATACCATAGACTTTGAGGGACCAGTCCCACCTGTGGGGGACCCGTCATCTGGCTGCCACAACATCCCCTCAGAGAATTTCTGCAGCGCTGGTCTTAGTGATCAGACAACTACAGGTGGCGTCACGAACCGTTATATACCAAATCCCTGTAAATATTCCCCCCAACATACGCCTGACCGCCAGGGCCACAGACCGAGCCACCGCTACCTGTGACAACCCCATAGACTTCCATGGGCTCGGCTCTGAGTACCCCATTGCTCTGGTAACCCACAATTGTGGTGCGGGTCACAACAAAAACTTGGCGTCACGAACAGGATGCGAAACTCGCAAAATTGCGAGCCCTGTGTGCCTGTGGAGGTGTTTTTGTGAAAAAGGACTGTTTGCTATTTTTGGCGCTAAAATCCGCCATTTTGCCGCCAAATTCGCGCCCTCAGGCGCTGGAGAAGAAGGTGGGCGTGGATTCGTGGGCGTGTGCCCCCCTGTGGCGCGAAGAGAATGCCTGCCCTCTCAAAGTGCTATTACAATATGCGATCCTGCCCTACAGCAAAGGAGGTCCGCCTCCTCTTCACCTTCCCTGCGAAGAGGAGGAGACGCAAACCCCGCCTCCACGGAAGAGACCGGACGGCTCTGGTAGAAGAAGAGGGAGTGTTCTGGAACATGATGGAGGCAGGACGTGTGCAGCCGAGCAGGGAAGCGGTGGAAGGCAGGCCCCGTTCCCCAGCCAAGCTGCCACTAGAACCAGAACCATCTGTGGTCCTGCACCTGCAGCAAGCCTTGCTGGAGATTGGAGAGGAAAATGCAAGGTTAAAGAAGATGATCCTGCAACGACCTGGCGAGGAGGAGATTGAGAAACGCCGGCGTAACCAGATACAGCGGCGGCTGTGGGACGCGGTGTTCTCTCCCCTCGACGACCCTCCACGATTTGAATTACCAAAACTTCTGCTGCCCAAGGCTAAGGAGCAACCGGAGGCTACCCCCAAAAGGACCGACCCTGATCCTACCGATGGAGCGGTGGAAGCGAAGGAGGTTGAGGAGGTACCGCCAGTTCCGGAACACCCGCCCGGCCAGGAGGCCGCAGCAGATGATCGATGCCCGGTAGGGACACCGGAGGGGTCCTGTCCATCATTACCAGACGTCGACTGGGATGAGATGGCGCGCCTGGATGACGTCGCCTACGCCGCCCAGTGGGAACGTGAGTGGCAGCGTCGCGAAGAGGAACAGCGACGCCGGCAGGAGGAAGAGCGGGAAGTGCAGCGGAACCGGCAGCGGCAGTACGAGCAGCTGATTGCGGATAAGGAAAGTGTCCGCCGGGAAAAAGGTACTCTAAGGGAACCGCGGCGGCAGGGGTGTGTGACAGAGTTCCAGCTCCGGAAGGGCTGGGGCTTCATTAGAGAACCGGGCCTCTACCCAGGGGTCTTTGTCAGTCGCAGGGACGTAGAATCCCACCTGCCCATCGGCCATCCCGGGAGGGACCTAATCAATGGGGACATAGTAACCTATACACGGCACTGGGGTATGAAAGGATGGTATGCCTTAAATGTCGCAGTCGTCAGAGACCCCGTCCCCGACGCAGGTAACGTCACCATTGCCAGCGCGTCACAGTCCCGAGCTCCCGCTGCACCAGGCCGTGCCCCGGCATCGCCCCATGAACGTACGTCACAGTTGGAAGCGCCCCCTGCATATTCTACTCTGCCAGTGCCTCGTACCAAGACACAAGCTACGACTCATTCCAAATCGCAATTTGCACCGCCGGATATAGCGGCACCAACAGCGACACCTTCGGAGATACCGCTTGCGTCCTACATGATGGAGTCACCCGATGGGACCGTAGTGAGGATGAAAACAGTCGCTACTCAGACTTGGATAGCAGGTCACGACCTATTTGTCATGTGCTCTAAAGAGCATCGCATTGTTCCAGCCCCCGGGATGGAAAGTGTAACTGAAGTTAGCAAGAAAATGTGAAGAACGGTAGGACCCAGACAGGGTTTACCGCAGCTAAGAAGATGTAAAAAGTTTTTGATAAAGAAATAATTGCTGTTTTGCACTTTATTGCTATGTATAGGGTTTACATAGTTTTATATATAATGAGTAGAATGCCCGGCTGGGTACCAGAGTGAAAATTTGAAAAAGTTGAGTGCATAGTTTTGCATCAAATACCCTGGTTGGGTAAAGTGAAATTAAAGTTAAAACAAGTATATATATAGATATATAATGTAAATATTGAAGTGAAAATCTATATGTGTCTTTTATTATGCCATGGACTGAGAGGCTGAGGACTGTGCCAGCCCAGAACTTATCCTGTACATAGTTGCGCTTCGGTGCATTATATTGGTTTTACATGAAACCACAGCACAATTATTACCTCTGAATATAAAACCCGTGTGGTGTGGCACTGAGCGAGGTCTGCAGCCAAAAGTCCTGCAGCCCACCCAGGACCCACGTTGAAGGTTTGGTGCGGGTCCTTCACAAGAATATTGTTGATATGATATATTTATGGAAAGTATGTTTTGTATTTTTCTATGTCTAATGTTTGAATGCAACGTTTAAGAAATTCTTACCTCCCGGATGGGAAGAGTTTAATGTTTATTGTTAATACAAAACAAAATGTCTTCTTGTATTTCACAGCCCGGGAGTGCTGTATTTTACCATGGGGGAATGTGTAGCCCTGGTGTGAAGGCACACACAGTACCCTGGAGGATGTGCGGAGAGGTAACAATTTAATGCTTAATAACCATTCACTCCACCACACACTTGGACACACCCATAGGGTATGTGGCCAGTCAGTCAGTTTCCTGTCGTCGGACAGGTCAGTCAGTGTGCAGTCTGTGCAGGAGGAGAGGAGATCAGATAACATGTCCTGTCAGAGCTCGGTGTGAGCTAAAGTCAGACAGACTGTTGGATGGAAAGAAGAGTTAGCAGCAGAAACTTCAGTCGCCTGTCCCAAGGACAGTGAAGTTCAGTCGACGTGCTCCTGAACTAGAAGAATACTGAGCATCTGTTAGCGAGCTCCAAGGAAGAAGCAAGAAGGGACTGACTTGCATTACCTTAGGAAGTGTGGAGTGCTTATGCTACAAGCGCGAACAGGGCGAAGGGCGCAGTGGAAGAAGTTATAGCAGTGCCTTAAGGATTGGACTATCCTGCACATTGTTCACACGGTCACTGGGGACCGAAGTGTCACTACAGCTTCAGGCGTAGTGGTAGAAAAACCAGAGTCTTACTGGACCTTAGGTCACAGAAAGCAGCCCTTGGAGTGTCGGTACGTAACTGGGGTCAGGGAGAGTGGGAACCTTGAGTCGATGCAGGACAACAGTAGGAACTCAGCCCTCTCACATTAAAGGAAGACTCCGACCACAAAACTGACCGGGCAGTACAGCTGAGGAGTTAGCTGGAGTTCTTGGAGTGAACTTAGCTCTATGCTAGTTGGACTCATAATATTGGAAGTAAAGGAGGCCCCTAACCTGTTCAGCTGTTATCTCGAAGCACATCCTCCACCCGACCAGCCTCCCTGGGACCTGCCTTATCATCTGACAAGTAAAAGGTATGGAAAGACACTGGATGGTGTGAGACTGATTTATTTATTTGCACCCGACATCATTAATACCATAGACTTTGAGGGACCAGTCCCACCTGTGGGGGACCCGTCATCTGGCTGCCACAACATCCCCTCAGAGAATTTCTGCAGCGCTGGTCTTAGTGATCAGAGAACTACAGATGGCGTCACGAATGTTATATACCAAATCCCCTGTAAATATTCACCCCAACATACGCCTGACCGCCAGGGCCACAGACCGAGCCACCGCTACCTGTGACAACCCCATAGACTTCCATGGGCTCGGCTCTGAGTACCCCATTGCTCTGGTAACCCACAATTGTGGTGCGGGTCACAACACCTGCCGACTACAGGGGGCCCTGCGAGCTCTTAAACAGGCTAACCCACAAGTCCTATTGATGAGAGCCAAATGTTAAAAGAGCAATTTGTGCGGGGACTGAGGTCTCCAGAGGAAGGCAGGACTGTAAACTGGTGGTCCTTGGATCATCCAGATGCCACTTTTGATGCCCTAAAGGACATGGCAATAAAGGGACTGCGACCCTGGAAAAGCCTGAGGTGGCAAATCAGTATCACCCGGGTGAAGCCATTCTAAAGCCGTCAGTACCCACCTTTTCCCCGCAGGTGGCAGAAGCTACAATGCAGGTGGCGCCCCCTAGTGAATTGGAATGTCTGCGCTCAGAAGTGCGCCAGCTGACTAAGAACTTGGCCACTGTAATGGAGGCCTGCAACTGCGGAAAGAGGAAGGAGGAAAGATCCTACCAGCCGACTGTCCGGAGGATGTCCCTTGGATGAACCGGAGGAAATGGAGGACGTCGCCTCATCGGAGGAGGACCACGCCACCCCCAGGAGCGACTCCGGAGCAACACCATCCTCGCCGGGAGATCATCTGCTACCGCTGCAATCAAAAAGGTCATATGGCTCAGCAATGTCCTTTAAACGAGCCGATCCTGGGTCAGAGGGCCAACACCCAGGAGTAGATTCATCAGGCCCCTTGGACTGGAACCGCAGGTTCGTGGGTGGACGGCCCTACCTGTCCATGATTCTGGACGGGATTGCAATCCCTGCACTGCTGGACACGGGATCTCAGGTGACCATCATACCTGACGTCCTTTACAATAAATTTTGGTCCATGGACAGTCTCCAGCCCCCGAGCCCTGACTTGACAGTGTACGCTACCAATGGTCTCCCTGTTGAAGTAATTGGAGCCAAAAACGTGGACGTAAAAGTGGGCAGGGTGGAGCTGAAGGATCAGGGACTCCTAGTAGTCAGGACTGTAAATGAGGAAAATGGTCTAAATGTGATACTAGGTACTAACATTATCAGTAACTGTCTGGGAGAAGTTGTGTTTTTGCTCCAACAGCTCGCTGAAGTTGCCAAGCCAAAGCAGAAGGGAGTGATCCAGAGGGAGATCCGGGCCCTGATGTGCCAGCAGCAAGCGAAGCTTACAGATGGTGAAATCGGTAATGTACGGGTCACAGACTCGAACCCCATTGTAATACCCCCAATGAGTGAAATGTTAATATGGTGTAGAGCAGCCATGGGTCTGAGAGGACAGAACTACCAAGCAGTAGTAGAACCCCATCGCTCAGAGCACAGACCTACACTCATGATTGCTAGAGGGGTAGTGGAAGTAATAAATGGGAGAGTACCAGTACGACTTCTCAACTGGGGGACGATGAAGTGAATTTACCACGTTATGCCACAGTTGCTAAATTACATGCCGTAGATAACAATTCTATCCTCACAACCGAGTCCTTAGCCTCCCGCCAATCAGCGTAGGATAATGATCCGGCAATCCCGGTAGCGGACTGGTGTCAGCAGCTTCATATAGGGACAGACACCACTTCCGTCCACCAGAAACAGGGGGTACTACGGGTGGTACAAGAGTACGCACAAGTATTTAGCAAGCACCCACTTGATTTTGGGACAATTAAGGGAGTACAGCATCATATCCCTACAGGCAGTCATCCTCCCATCAAAGAGCGGTACAGGCCTATACCTCCAGCCCACTATCAGAAAGCTAAGGAAATGCTGCATGACATGAAGAAAGCCGGGGTGATAAGAGATAGTTGTAGCCCTGGGCAGCACCTCTGGTTCTAGTGAAGAAAAAGGATGGTAGCATGAGAATGTGTGTAGATTATAGGCAAGTAAATCGTATAACACATAAAGATGCATACCCATTACCACGTATAGAGGAATCCTTAGCTGCTCTGAAAACGGCTAACTACTTTTCTACCCTCGACCTTACTAGTGGGTACTGGCAAGTGGCTGTGGCTGAGGAGGATCGGGAAAAGACTGCTTTCACCACCCCAATGGGACTCTGCGAGTTCGATAGGATGCCGTTTGGTCTCAGCAGTGCCCCAGGAACATTCCAGAGGGTGATGGAGAGCTGTCTGGGACATCTCAACTTCGAAACTGTGCTGCTGTACTTGGACAACGTAATTGTGTACTCTAAGACATATGAAGATCATCTGAAGCACCTGGCGGAGGTATTTGAGTCATTGTCCAAGTTTGGGATGAAACTAAAGCCCTCTAAATGCCACCTGCTCAAACGGAAGGTACAGTACTTGGGACACATTGTCAGTTCCGAAGGAGTAGCGCTGGACCCCGAGAAGGTCACAGCTATTCAGAAATGGCCAGAGCCGAAGAACCTAAAGGAGGTGCGTCAGTTCCTGGGACTAACAGGTTACTACAGGAGGTTTGTAAAAGATTACACTAAGAAAGCGGCACCTTTGCAGGACCTCCTGGTAGGACAACCTCTTAAGAGCAGAAACCTTCCATTCAATTGGGGAAAAGAACAAGCTGAGGCATTCAAAGAGATGAAAGAGATCCTGACCGGCGATGAAATCTTAGCCTACCCAGATTACAGCCAACCGTTCCTGCTGTACACCGATGCCAGTAACGAAGGATTAGGAGCGGTCCTCAGTCAGAAGCAGAACGGCCAAGAAAAAGTCATCGCATATGCCAGCAGAAAACTCAGGCCAACTGAGAGGAATCCGGAAAACTATGCAGCTTCAAACTGGAGTTCCTGGCGCTGGTCTGGGCCATTACCGAAAGATTTAAACATTACCTTGCCTCCAACCGGTTCACTGCGTTTACAGACAACAACCCCTTGACGCATCTGGAAACAGCCAAGCTGGGAGCCATGGAGCAACGTTGGATGGCTCGGTTATCAAACTACCAGTTTACCATCAAATACAGAGAGGGCCGTAAAAATGCTAACGCGGACGCCTTGTCCAGAATGCCGCATGAATCTGACACGGAGGAAGAGTCAGACGATCTGGAAGAAATCGAGCTACCTGCGTTCCACCGAAATGGGATGGTCCAAGAGCAACGAGTCTACAGGAAGCGGTGTGGTGAGATGTTGAACCCTTTACCTCATCACAGCTGGAAGGAGACTCAGGACAGCGATCCCGTGGTCAGCCGTATCAAGGAGTTGATAAAACAGGAAGGTTCCTCCTTGGAGAAAGATGCATCCATGCCAGCAAAGCTCCTGTGGAACGAGAGAAGCCGGTTGTTCATATACCGTGAGAAGTTGTGCAGGAGATACGTCGACCCAAGGACCCATGAGATGGTTTGGCAAATAGTGGTCCCGAGAGCAGACATCCAAATGGTGCTGGAAGCATACCACGATCAAGCAGGACACTTTGGCTGGAGAAAGCTGGAGACCCTGTTGAGGTGCCGGTTCTACTGGGTAGGGATGCGCAGCTCCATAGAGAAGTGGTGCCGGAACTGTGGACCCTGTGGCCTCAGGCGAAAAGACTACAGTAGCCAGAAGGCACCCTTGCAGCCTATCCGGAAGACTCGTCCCTTGGAGATCGTGGCATTGGATCACGTCAAGTTGTCCCCAAGCAGGTCAGGATACACATATGCCCTGACCATGGTGGATCACTATTCCCGGTTTCTGGTGGTCGCCCCTGTCAAAGATATGACAGCAGAGACAGCAGCAAGAACCTTCCAAGCAAGTTTCTGCAGACCACACGGATATCCAGAGCAGGTACTGACTGATCGAGGTCCAGCCTTTGAAGCTGAACTGTTTCAGGAATTTTGTCAATTGTATGGATGTAAAAAGATCAGAACGACACCATACCACCCTCAGACCAACGGCCTTTGTGAAAAAATGAATCACATTGTCATCGACTTACTGAAAACTGTACCACTGGAAGAAAGAAATCGGTGGCCAGACTTGTTACCTGACCTGGTCGATTTGTACAACCACATCCCAGTAAGTTCCACCAACTGCACTCCAGCCTACCTTATGAGAGCAAGACCGGGAAGGCTGCCAATGGACTTAGAACTCGGTGTGGTAGAACCAGAGGCTGATAACAACGCTGAAGATTGGGACAAAAATCGACAAGAACAGTACAAGAGAGTACAAGCCTGCGTAGAAGACAGTCTCAACAAAGTAAGAGAAAAGCAAGAGATGAACTATAACAAAAATGCTCCCGCTAAGCCTTTAATGCCTGGAGAAATGGTGCTCAAAAGGAAAAGAAGAACACACAAGTTGGATGATCAGTGGGAACAGGAGCCATATGTTGTGCAAAATTCCAATTTCGATAACAGCAAGGTCTGTACCATCAGCAAGGATGGAGGAAAAACGACGGCAACTGTGTCCAGAGATCATTTGAAGTTGTGTCCTGGCCCATTAAAGCTCCGTGAAGAAAACCCTGTTGTTCATCAAGAAGAGAATGCTGAAGCGGTCATACACACGGATTTGGGAGATTTACCTGCAGATTGGCCCAGATTAGGAGACGCTGTAATTATTCCTGTGCTGCAGTTTTATCAACCGCAAGAGGAGTCTCTACAACCGGTCATACCAATTGTGCCAGTAGAGCCAGTTCCAGAAGAACCTGTTCCGGCAGATCCTCAACCGTTAGAACCCCAAGAAGCGGACCCGCAAGAAGCAGCGCCACAAGAAGTGGAATCCCTTGGTGAAGCTGGTGAAGCAGTACCGCCTCGTCCGGTCACTAGCACGCTTGCCAGATCCATAGAAAGGTTGAGAGAGTATTATCGTTTGCCGTTACGCAGAGCAGAAAGGTTAGAGAATACCATATCTGACGCTACCCCACGTAGGTCAGAACGTATCACTAAAGGTAACCTACCTATTCGCTATCAGGAGTAGTCCTAGTAGACTAGTTAGCAAGACCCAGATAGGGTTAATTGCATCTGAAAAATTGTATAAAGTTTGAAAAAGTATTAATTTAATTATTTGAAATGTGTTTTAACCATGACAATGGACTGCGTGGCTGTGGACTGTGCCAGCCCAAAAACTTGTCTTGTAAATAGTTGCGCTTCGGTGCATTATCTTGGTTTGACATGAAACCATTACTATCAACCTCTGAAGAAAAACCCGTATGGTGTGGCCTAGAGTGAGGTCTGCAGCCAGAAGTCCTGCAGCCCACCCAGGACCCACGTGGGAGGTTTTTGGTGCGGGTCCTCCACAAGTATCTAGTATTTATGAACACGTTTGATATTTTGATACTTTTGTATTCTTTATTGTACAAATAGTAACGTTCAAGAAGTCTTACCTCCCGGATGGGAAGAGTTGAAATGTTATTGTTATTGCAAAACAAAATGTTTCTTTTTGTCTTTTATAGCCCGGGAGTGCTGTGTTTTACCAAGGGGGGATGTGTAGCCCAGCTACGCAGGCACACACATAAAATCCAGGAGAATGCACAGGAAGGTAACAGCAAAGCTTGATATCTATGCACTTCACTCACACTTCTAGACACACCCACCAGGGGTATAGGAGGTGGTGACACGTAGCAGAGCTCAGTCAAGCTTCCTGTCTCAGGACAGTGCAGTTCAGTCAGTTTCCTGTCTTCGGACAGTGCAGTTTAGTCCAGTGGAGTCTGGACTTGGAGAGAGAGAAGGGAGGACTGGATTCTCGCAGAGCTAACGTAGCTCACCTGACAAGCAAGTGGAGGCTAGTACGGGTGAAGTGGATCATCCTAGCCTAGTCAGAGCTACCCTTAATCAGTACCTCAACAGAAGCTGGAGGGAGGAGGATACTGAGAGCTGCTCGGCGAGCTCTAGAAGAAAGCTGACATTACCATCGAAGTTACAATTGCTTGTGCTAAGAGCGAGAGCAGGGCGAAGGGCAGTGGAAAAGATAGAGAAGTGCTTTAGGTATTGGATTGCCTGCACTAAATTGCCGGACAGCGGAGTCCGAGGCGTTGCTACAGTTTCAAGCTTAGTGACAAGATTACCGGAGGCATCTGGACTACAGGTCGCAGGGAGCAGACCTAAGTGTCAATACGTAACCGGAGTCAGGTGGAACAGGGACTTTGAGTCAAGTGCACGACAAAAGTAAGGACTTAGTTTCATCACTTAGAAGGCTCCACCACCACGTTGGCCGGGCAGTACAGCTATAGAGAAAGCTGGAGTTTCAGAGTTAACTTCGCTCCAGGCAAGTTGGACTCACATGTACATTGAAGTTAAGGAGGCCTCTAACCTGCTCAGCTGTTACCGGAATGTGCACTCTCCACCCCGACCAGCTCCCCGGGATCTGCTTGAATCACCATCAGTAAAAGGTATGAAAAGAAGCTGCATTGTGTTTGGCTGAATTCTTACTACACCCTGCATCATCTTCATCATAGACTTCCAGGGACCCGTCTCACCTGTGGGAGACTTACCACCCAGCTGCCCCATAACATCCCCTGTGAAGATCCTTATAGCAGCGCTGGTACAATTACCAGAAACCGCAGGTGGCGTCACGAACTACCTATCCTAATAATCCCCTGTAAATATCTCCCCCTATTGCACGACCGCCAGGGCCACGGACTGAGCCACCGCTACCAGTGACAACTCCCATAGATGCCCATGGGCTCGGCTCCGAGTACCCCATAGCCCTGGTATCCACAATTGTGGTGCGTGGTCGCAACAGGCACACTCATAATGTGTAGTAAAGTAAATTTTATTGCGCACACCTGATCACTAGTAACAAATGTTTTGGTCAATAAACGACCTTCATCAGTGTACTAAAAAAATAATAATGAGTGATCAATATAAAGTCACGAAAAAGAAACAAAGTATGTACAAGTATATATACATGGGTCACAATGGATCAATGAAATCTCAAAACGAGCAGGAGACTGACAAGCATCATAATTCATCAAAAGTACTCAGGATGGTGAGAACATGAGTAAGGTAGTAAAGTAAGCAATAGACATACCTAGTGGTAGAGTGTACCCGATAAAATGGGGTCTGTGAATGAGATTGATATGATAAAGTAGTGGTAATAAGTAAAATGAAAAGGAATAAAGAGTTGGTTCCAGAAGTGACATAACCGTTATATTGAATGTTGCTGTGAACGGCTATAATAAGATACAACATAGCAGTGAGTGAATAGTAATATTAATACAGGTATGGGTGAGTGGTAATATTGAAAACATACCGCATGGGGCAGAGAACTCAGGTATAGTCGTAATAGCTATGGGGTATAACAGACAGCGCCCATGAGGATATGGAAACACACAATTTGTGTGCTGTAATATAGTATCGCTAACGGTGCACTTACCAAAATGAGACTGTGCTACATGAGAGGTCACTACGACGCGGCATCCACCGCTTGTCTCGTGGTAACAGGAAGTAGTGACTGGCCTGATTAAATAGAGGATGCGGTCTAAGAATACCGCTATGTGTCAGACCGGAAGTGCTCATACAGGAAGTGACGTCGGCACTGCTTCTCGGAATGTAGAGGTAGCGTCCTGCGTTCCACAAGGACCGCTTGCGTTCCAGCTAAAGAGCGCATGACAAGGAGTTCGTGGATACAAGGTGCACAGAGAAGAGGAAAGTGACCATCCAAATAGATATAATTAATAGCGATTCTGTAAGAGAAACATAAAGATCAGTACATGGAACCATTACAAATATAGATATAGGTATAACGCTGACATTCTTGTATGTAATCCGAATATAATAGAAAATAGATTAAATAAACGATTGAAGATCATAGTCTCTATTTAATCCCTTAGGATATAGGGTATCCAATTCATGAATCCAATATGCCTCTCTTCGTTTTAACTGAGTTATGCGGTCTCCCCCACGTCTGGATGGTGGTACATGTTCTAATATTTGGTAACGTAATTGGGCTATGTTGTGACCCTGTGTGATGAAGTGTTGTGGGATTGGTAACAGTGTATCCTTGCATCTTATAGTGGATTTATGTTTGGATATCCTATTCTTCACGCTTTGTGTGGTCTCACCTATGTAAAGTGTCGTCGCTGTTATCTTGTTAACCCTTTCCTCCTCGGAATGTGGTACCAGAGAGAATAAGACACAGACCAAAGTGTGCGTCAATAGACTCTACTCTTTATTGCTAACGAAGGGGCTTATATACACCCCTGAAGCAGGAAGCGGAATTACCATATATGGTGTTTACACAACTTATTACTAAATAGATAGAATACTGGTTTTACCTTGAAAACTTCATCCTTCCCTTAGCTCCCAGCACAGAGTGTCTTTTAATAACTGGGGGGGGAAGGTTGTGTATTGTACAAAAAAGGAACATTTTTATCTCAACTTCTAGTATGCATCAGCCTTTCTGACAAACCAAGGTCTTCTGAAGAAATGCTGATTTAGCTGACATTCCCTCCTTTTGTTCCTTCATTTGATCAATACACATCTTCATACCTCCTCTGTGTCCTAGTACATCATTTAATACACATCAAACAGATTTTAAAAAACTAAATAGATAGCAAGACATATCAATAAAACCTGTAGGCCAGCTTGTATTATCCCAGTCAGCCATCCCCCTATACCTTTGAACCAATTTGCGGGGTTAAGAAAGGAGAAAGTATTTGCCCACCATGAATCTTGATTCTTCAGATTTGCCTCATCATATAGTTTCCTTAACTTTATGACATCCTCTAGCTTATGTTTAAGGGTTAAAACACTAGAATTATCAATATAATGACAACATGCAGGTCCAATAATCTGGCACATCCCTCCTTGAGCTGCAGTCAGGTAATCTAACACGAGGGTATGTTGGTTAGTAACAATAATTAGCTGGTTCTGTACTGCAAGGGACCCATTGAGGATATCTAATATATCCCATATTTGATCATCTAGGTAATCTGTGGATTCTACCAACTTGTCCCACGTCTGAGTTATCATAGGGTAGATGAATAATGCACTGAAAAATTTATTTGCTATCCCCATCTCCACTATGTGTGGTCTCCCATTTGGGCGAGGTCTATTGTCTGCAGATCGTTCATGTAGTGTATGTTTTGGAATAGACAATGGATTTAATCTGTCTGGAGTGATGAGATAGGTGGCTGGTGTCAATCTAGCTAGGGTGCATTTCCCGGTGACTCCTACTGGAAGCCACTTAAATGCCTTGTCCCCACATACCCAATACATTGATGGTGGAAGGTTCCATATAGCTGAATGCTGTAATACTAATCGGTGTGCCAAATCTATAAACTTTGAAATATTACTCATCATGCACCATCCGGGCTTTTGTCCTAGTGGGGAGCAGTATCCTGCGGTAGGTTCTCTGCAGGTGGGAGTGTTCTTCTGATACCCTTCATCTTATTACACCTCAGGTTACCTGGTTTGTTAGCACAAGTTTCATCATTCCCATTCTCAAAGAAAACATTATTTTTCCATCTATCAGTGTGTAGATATCGTTCTAATAGGGAGGGTTTGAAAGCATCTAAGCTTCCTGTAGTGACCCCAAAACTTATCTTTAACCCCTGTGTCGGTATTTCTCCCAAAGAGGTTATGCTAGTTCTATTTCTGGGTACCCATGCCCCACCTTTAAAAGATAGATACCGTCTTGGAATTATCTGCCCTGTTAGATTTCCCTGCCACCATGGAAAATCAGTCCAACCCACTACCGGTATTCCTACCGTAGTGTTCCAAAGTTTTTGAGTGGCATTGCTGCTTAATGTGTCTGCACAGTATCCCCAAGAGTTAATTTCTTCCCACGAGACTGGGACTGCAAGAAATGGTAGACTGGTGGATGTCACCGGCGCGTGTGTACAAATCCAACAGTTTGCAATATTTTGGTTTTGTTCTTTCAGTCCATCCACTAAAGCTAAGTGGTGTCTAATGAACCTGTTATCATCACCATCTACACGGCTAAGTCTGTTCCAAGCATCCGTTACTGCAAGGATGCAAGCAAATGTCATTAGTAGCATCATTCCTCTTCTGGAGGCTCTCCAAGGATCTTCTTACAATGCGATGCGTGGATCCAAGTTTCCTTGCCTTGTAGCTTGACTGCGGTACTTGTCGTCAGTAGAACTTGAAAAGGTCCATCAAATCTCGGATCCGGACTCTCTCTCACGTGTCTTTTAATGACTACCCAGTCTCCGGGCTGCAGGCTGTGACTCCCAGGATCCTGGTTTGGATCTGGAAGAGAACTGAAGACATTATCATGTACTTTCTTGAGTCTTTTATGCAAATCCCTTACATATGAGCTTAATACATGGTTACTCATTTCCAGTGCTTGGGGAAAGAAACATCCTAAGCTAGGCACTTTGCCAAATAGTACTTCATACGGAGAAAGTCCAGTTCTCCTATTTGGAGTGTACCTTACTGAGTATAGGGCTAATGGTAAACATTCAGGCCAAGATTTCCCTGTTTCAGCCATGGCCTTTTGGATTTTTAACTTCAATGTCCCATTTAGTCCTTCTACTTTTCCACTGCTTTGTGGATGATATGGGGTGTGGAAAGCTTGTTGAATTCCCAGAGCTGTCAAGACTTCATTCATTATTTCACCTGTGAAGTGTGTACCTCTGTCACTTTAGATCACCTTTGGTACTCCATACCTGCACACCACCTCCACAAGCAGTTTCTTTGCGGTTGCCGCAGCCGTAGCCTTGGCAATCGGGAAAGCCTCCGGCCAACCTGAGAATAAATCAATACAGACCAACACGTACTCCCATGACCCTGATTTTGGCAGCTGAATATAATCAATCTGCAGTCTCTGGAAAGGATAGAGGGGCCGAGGGGTGTGTTTGGGTGGTGTCTTGACTACCCTTCTCTGATTATGTGTAGCACATACCATGCATCCTTGGATCAAACCTTCTATACAGGTGGAAAAGCCTGGTGCCACCCAATGCTTCTGCATCACACTCATCACAGCAGTTTTGGACTGGTGGGTTGGCCCATGTAACATCTGGGCGACCGCAGGGTACAACGCTCTTGGAAGGCATCGACGCATCCCTCTTCCCCATACCCCATTTGCTTCATTCAGACATGCACCTTCTTTTTCCCACTTTTCTACTTCCTCCTGGCGCACCTGAGCCTGCATCTGGGATAAGGCATCCTCCGACACAAAGGGATTTTTGGGAGCGCTTACCTGGTGCATCGTTACCCCTTGGAGTGGTCTACTGGCTGCTGTTTTTATATATCCTATAATAACTAGCCTAGATAAATGGCACTTCCCATCATACAAATAAATCCAAAAAGACCTTGGAAGCATAATGCCATAAAAGTACAAACTTTATTTAGAAAAATGAAAACATGAAAGACAAAAATACACAATAAAAATGCGATGCCAATCCAAAATGCTCCCATAGGTACGTGAGTGTTAATGTCTGATTACCTCAAATAGTCAAGAACACAATAAACTATATATACAAGCAGAAAATAATCTAGATATTCCTGGAGTTAGAAGTAATAGTCATACCACAAGTGTGGTTAAATGTACAATTGATTCCCAGACATTAATGTGCAAATTCCAGACACATTGGGTATAAGACAAAAAGTAGGTAAGTATGATATATAACAAAATATGTCTAGATGGAAAAAAGCCCAAGGCTAAAATAGTTCATTGTACAATGTGGCAATACATGTTTCTATGCTCTCAGTGCACAGTGCAATTATAGTTGTATGAGAGACATAGTAAAACATGCATATATGCCCTTAGTGCCCAGGGAAATCAACGAGATGTGTATGACTGGGGGTAATCCCACATGCCTAGAGAAACCCTCTCCCCTGCTCCCATTTTCAGGTTGTGTATTACTCTTACCATATTCTTGAATCATCATAGTTCTTATATGACTGCTCAGGTCTTGGCACTTCTTGCACATAGTCATTATTGTCTCCTATATGTATGTACTGTGTCAGCTGTTTCTCTAGGCATGTGGGATTACCCCCAGTCATACACATCTCGTTGATTTCCCTGAGCACTAAGGGCATATATGCATGTTTTATTATGTCTCTCATACAACTATAATTGCACTGTGCACTGAGAGCATAGAAACATGTATTGCCACATTGTACAATGAACTATTTTAGCCTTGGGCTTTTTTCCATCTAGACATATTTTGTTATATATCATACTTACCTACTTTTTGTCTTATACCCAATGTGTCTGGAATTTGCACATTAATGTCTGGGAATCAATTGTACATTTAACCACACTTGTGGTATGACTATTACTTCTAACTCCAGGAATATCTAGATTATTTTCTGCTTGTATATATAGTTTATTGTGTTCTTGACTATTTGAGGTAATCAGACATTAACACTCACGTACCTATGGGAGCATTTTGGATTGGCATCGCATTTTTATTGTGTATTTTTGTCTTTCATGTTTTCATTTTTCTAAATAAAGTTTGTACTTTTATGGCATTATGCTTCCAAGGTCTTTTTGGATTTATTGGCTGCTGTTTTTGCTGCTGCATCGGCCATTGCGTTTCCTTTACTCACCTGATCAGTGCATCTGGTATGTGCTTTAACTTTTATGACAGCTACTTCTTTTGGTAATTGTAATGCATCAATTAACTGCTGGACTGCGTCAGCATTTTTAATGGGATGTCCTGCTGCCGTCAGGAATCCTCTAGACTTCCAAATTGGACCAAAATCATGGGCTATACCGAATGCGTATCTAGAATCTGTGTAGATGTTAACAATTCTACCTTCAGCTATCTTACAGGCCTCGGTCAGAGCCTTAAGTTCAGCCTCCTGGGCCGACTGATATGGGAGCATTGGTTCTGCTTTGATTACTGCATTCAGGGAGACGATGGCATACCCGGTGTGGAAGGTACCTGAGTCATCTTGGTGGCGAGATCCATCTACAAAAAATTCAAAATCAGCATTAAGTCTTTCAGTTTCAAACACTGTGGGTAGGCCTGCTGTTTCCTGTGCCATAAACTGAACACAATCATAAGGAATCTCCTCTCTTGGATCTTCTTTGTACAATACCGTACCTGACCTCCCCCCTAGATCCGAGAGAGGTAACAATGTGGCAGGATTAAGTGTGGTACATCTCTGCAAAGAAACATTTGGAGGCATTAAAAGTGCACATTGCAATCGAAGGTGACGTGCAGCTGAAAGATGTGCCGGTTGCACCTGGTTCAGTATGGTGTATACATCATGAGGTGTAAATACTGTCAGTGGATGATCAAGCACGATGTCTGACGATTTGTGGAGCAATAGTCCTACAGCATGTACTGCCTGTACACAGGACGGGGCACCCCTAGCCACTGCATCTAGTCTTCCACTGAAATAGGCTACTGGCCTTTGATTGTCACCATGTAACTGAGTCAATACTCCTGCCGCGTGTCCCTGCTGTTCATGGAGATACAGGGTGAATAGTAGTTCATAGTTGGGGGTTCCTAGCGCTGGAGCTGCCACAATCCTGTTTTTGAGGGAATAAAAACAGTCTATACCTTCAGGAGTTAGTTTAAAAAGCACAATGATGATACAGTCACAGAGAGGCTGCATGAGGATTGACACAGCATGTATCCACTGTCTGCAGTAGGAAACCAGTCCAAAAAATGTCCTAAGAGCGGCAACATTAACAGGAATAGGAAAATTCTGTACAGCTTCTTTGCAAGCGCTGGTCAGATGTCGAGCCCCGGTGTAATGCAATGTCCCAAAAAGATAACTGAAGATTTACAGAATTGCAGTTTATCCTTTGACGCTTTACATCCAGCTTGGTACAAAAACAACATGAGTGATATTGTTGCAATACGACACTGTTTCCTGGAGGGGGCACAAACCAGTAAGTCATCAACATATTATAAAAAAAAATAACATTGGCAAAATCAATAACTGTGAACCAAGCAGCATCCTGAGATATCTGGAACAAAAGTGTATATATATATATATATATATATATATATATCGTACCAGCCAAGACACAGAGGGTTAAATCTCGTAGTTGAAGGGGGAAGCTGAAGTTTTTTTTTTCTGTCAAGGCTACTGATAAGGAACCTAGCAGCAGAGATGCAGAAGGTGGGGGCTAGGTTTTAACTAAAACATCACTTGCTACCATTTTCTGTAATCTGCTGAGCTATAGCCGACTCTTGAGCTGAACTAAGAGGATACTGTCTCTGTTGGGGCAGGATTGCACCTGGCTTTAATTTGACCATGACTGGCTGCACCCTTAATCTGCCCACATCTGTTTTATCTGAAGCCCAGAAATCATGCGGTATCATACCTTCTAACATTGAAGTAAATTCATTTATGTCCTCTATACTAGCAACGTCTAGCGACATGATTTTACAAAGAGTGCTCGGCTTCAGTCCTGGTGTCAGAGTGACAGTTCCATCAGGATGATACTCAATATGTGCTTGCAATTGAGACAATACATCACTTCCTAAAAGATTACATTGACTCCGTGGTGATACCATTAACTGTGTGTGTACAGTGGTTCCTTGAATTTGCAGGGGAATCTTTTTAGTGACGGGGAGCAGGATAGATGGAGAGTTATAAGGAGTCGCTATAACATGGTGGGAGAAATCACTTTTCCCAAATGGCCAGTCCTCTTCTGTAATTACTGAATTGTCTGCCCCCGTGTCCACTTGGAACTCAACCTCATGTCCCCCTGGTGTTCACCTGCACTGTGCAATTAGGAATGGGGGGTAAGGAGACAAGGGGTTCATGTGCAAGCTACCTCTTTTTTGCCTGCGCTAAATCATGTTGTGCCCCCTGTGCTTTTCTGGCTAGATCCTCTGCTTTTACTGATCTCCAATCCGGTCTACTTACTTTCAGCTTTTCTTTGTCACTTCCTTTTTTTTTTTTTTTTTAACCCATTCATATAAAACTTGCCAGAACCCTCTCACTAGTCTTGTTTTCTGGGACAAAACCCATTTCCACCCAAGTTTTTCTTAGAGCCCAGAAATAATCTTTTGGCTCTTTCCCTGAACTCTGTCCTCTAGTGTAACTTCCTTTCTCTGCCTGTCTATCTTTACATGCTTTTTTCAACGCTTCTGTAAACAGAACCCCTGCTTCTGTGTCATTTCCTACCAACATAACACTTGTATGTCTCATCTGTCAGTCTATCGTATCTAGCTTCATCTGCCAATTTCCCTTCTTATAAGCGCTTGCAAATCCTGTCTAGTTGCTTTATTAGAGCCGACTGCTCTGTAGGGCTCCATGGTCTGTACATTTCTACTGTCCGGGGGGGGGGGGGGTAAGCAGACAGGAGGGTAAATCAGTCATCCCTGTTTTTGTCAGTCTGTAACGTCTCCGTCTCCTAATTCTTCAGTCTTTTCTTCTAAGTAATCACACGCACTCATCCACAGATTCACTGTTTTCAACAGTCCTTTGTCTCTCAACCATCCATGATGTGAGTTAAAGAACCTTTTTCCATTTATCACTGTTCAATTCTCCGTTTTCATTCATGCCTGCTTTTCACAATCTCTGCGCACAACTAAATCTTTAGCAGAAATGCCTTCCTTGGCATTTTGGTCCCCCATTTTTCTATCTCCTCACCTAGAAGAGATTCTCTTGTCACCAAGACAATTGCGTCACCAAGACTCTGTCACCAAGACTCTGTCACTTAGACAATGGGCCACAAAGGTTTCTGAACCATTTCACTGCTCGCTCTTCAATATTTGTACGCCAACCAAATAAACAATCCAATCACACAGACACCAAGACAAAACCACAACACAATCATCGGATCCATGCTGTCATTATTCAAAGGAGGAAAGGCAGGACTGACAATTAATCTGAGGGTCTACTGGTTCAAAGGGACCTGAGCCAGGAATACCTGTGATTTACCTGGAAAGCCAACCGCTCGGGAAAGAGGGAGTCCACTATACAGTGATATAGATTTTAGGTAGAATATAATAAGTATTCTTACCCCAGCGCTGTGTATATCACCAACAGAGACCTCCGCTCATCCCACGTCTTCCGGACCGGTCGGGCTTCCTCAGAGTAAAATAACTCAGTCCCTGTTCGGGCGCCAGTTGTCGTCGCTGTTATCTTGTTAACCCTTTCCTCCTCTGAATGTGGTACCAGAGAGAATAAGACACAGACCAAAGTATGCGTCAATAGACTCTATAGTTTATTGCTAACAAAGGGGCTTATATACACCCCTGAAGCAGGAAGCGGAATTACCATATATGGCAGTTAATACAACTTATCACTAAATACATAGAATACTGGTTTTACCTTGAAAACTTCATCCTTCCCTTAGCTCCCAGCACAGAGTGTCTTTTAATAACTGGGGGGAAGGTTGTGTATTGTACAAAAAAGGAACATTTTTATCTCAACTTCTGCCATGCATCAGCCTTTCTGACAAACCAAGGTCTTCTGAAGAAATGCTGATTTAGCTCTAACAAAAGCATGTTTCTTTTTTGTGACTTTATATTGATCACTCATTATTATTTTTTTAGTACACTGATGAAGGTCGTTTATTGACCGAAACGTTTGTTACTAGTGATCAGGTGTGCATAATAAAATTTACTTTACTACACATTATGAGTGTGCCCAGTTTCTAACATTTAAGATACGGTGTGGGAACCTACTGGAGCACCTCCCTTTGAATTGTGCCAATATTTATCCACAATTGATTATCCTTTATATTGAGCACGTTCTTTTGGGTCATGTCCTCTTTGACTTTTTCTTACAACACTGAAGAGGCTTCCAGCATCATAGCTTTATCTAAAGTACCAAGTGATTTTTTGAAAATTCCTCCGAGCGAAACTAGGGGTCGAGACTGGGAGCGGGAACTTAGACACCATACGAATCTGGAACTCCATGGGGCCACCCTGTCAGAATATTTGAAAGCACAGAGAATACCGCGAGGTTTGAGGGTATCACTCCGCCCCACACTCTTCTCTGACTCACCTGATTTCTGTTCTAAATTCGAACTCATCTTAAACAAATGTTCTTTTGATCTTATGGTTTTGACGTTGGAGTATCTACATAAGGAGATTCTATCCTGTGAAGCAAGACTCAAGAATATCGAAGATCAATTAATCGCAACTAATCCTGTTGAATAACTCAACACCCTCAAATCCAAGATAGAAACCAACATCCAGCAACACCGCCGCGATATTGAACAACGTAAACGTACCAAATTCCAGCGTGACCAAGAGGACTACGAATTGGACAGGGTATACAAATGGCGCGACAGACCATCCTCAAGACAGTTCTCTTCCAGAACCAACTACCGCTCATCCCCAGATGCTTCAACATCCGGCTCGGATTTGGAGAGGCCCGAAAGATCATCTTATCAAGATCATTTTTTAGGTCGCCAGCGACGATCCCAAAGAAGAAGAGGCCCAGGAGGGGAAACGACAACCAACGGACCAACTCAACTCGTGTGACACGCTCACAGGTAACAAGTCACTTGTGGTGAACATTTCATCCAAGTCACTAGGTATAGCAGAACATAGACTACTCCAGCGGGGCTTATCATTTTGCCCGAGCTACAAGAACAACACTTTCAAGTTGGACATGGATCTTCAGAGATTCTATAGATCATTACGCTTAAAACTACACTTCTCTGATCAAGCCAACATCACTATACCTAATGTACTTCCACCCAATTGTCTCACAGCCGAAAGCCTACAACTACGGTCGAAAAGCTCTTATCGACCACCCATGGGCTCTCACGCTTTAGAGACATTTATTGGATTTGTTAATACCTCGTTTCAGAGCTTACGCCGTGATACGAACCATGGTAACATGCATTTTCCATCCAATTGCTCCCCACTTGACAGACAGGCTCTTACCACATTACAAAATAACAAGGACATCATTGTCAAACCAGCTGACAAAGGGGAGCAATAGTGGTCATGGACAAAACAGCTTATGTCGGCGAAATCCGACGCCAGCTGGATGATGTCACCACATACATTAAACTACCGGGTAATCCCACCACCCACATTCAAGCAAGAATCAGTGCAATTCTCGATAGATACTAAAACCTAGGTATCATTGACAGAAAGACAATTGACTTTTTGACTAAAACCTGTCCCATCATACCTGTGTTCTACACTCTTCCTAAGATACACAAGGATCTCCACAATCCACCAGGGCGTCCCATAGTTGCCTCTACAGAATCTGTTTTATCTCCTTTATCCATTTATTTGGAAAAAATTATGACTCCTCTGATTAAGAAGATTCCTTCCTTCTTACTTGACACTGGGTCCTTTCTCAGAACAATACAGACTGTGACCCCCCGTTCCATCCGATGCCCTTCTAGTCTCATTTGATGTACGGGACTTATACACATCAATTCCACACACGGAAGGCATTTTTTCCACACGACGTCTCCTCACTCAATCAGGGATGCATTCAGATCAGATAGATCTATGCTGCGACCTGCTATCCACAGTATTGACTGAAAATTTCTTCCTATTTGAGGATGATTTTTACCTGCAGATCAAAGGGACTGCGATGGGTAGTAACGTCGCGCCCCCCGTATGCTAACGCATATATGGCACAGTATGAGGAGACATTAATATACAAACACCATCTCTTCCAACACCATGTTGTGGTTTGGAAAAGATATATTGATGATATCTTCTGTGTATGGAATGACGACTTGATCACTTTGAATAATTTCTTTGATTTTCTTAGAACCTCCTGGCCGGGCCTAAATTTCACTATGACCCACGATACAGAACAAATTAGCTTTCTAGACACCCTAGTGTCCAAAGATCAACATGGCAATCTAACTACGGACATCTTTTCCAAAACCACTGATAAAAATAGTCTCCTCCACTTCTCTAGCTTTCACCCCTCCAGAATGAAGTGCTCCATCCCACAATCCCAGATCCAGAGAGTCACACGCATCGTGTCTGACCCATTGATTAAACAAACAAGGATTGAAGAAATGCAATCCAAATTCTTAGAAAGAGGATATCCACCACATACAGTTAGGATACAATCCACAGACAGGAATCAACCAAAAGACAGAGGGACAAGAATACCATTCGTCCATGACTACCATCCGGCAGCCTACAAAATCCATACGGCTATACGTCGTAATTGGCACATTTTACAATCTGCCCACCCTGAGGTGGTGGCCTTTAGACAACCTTTCATGCCATGCTTTAGACGACCACGGAACCTTAGAGACTGCCTGGTCAGGGCGGACATTGGCTCAAAAAAACCCAATGTCACTCAAAGATTCCTAAATAACCCCAAAATGGGCACTTTCCCGTGTCTTTCATGCCAACAATGTAATAATGTCCTCAGAGGCAATATTGTACACCATCCCCAGACTGGGAAAAGATACACCATTAATGACTACTTTATTTGCAATTCAAACTATGTGGTATATCTGATTAAATGTCCCTGTGGGCTGCTTTACATAGGTGAGACCACACAAAGCGTGAAGAATAGGATATCCAAACATAAATCCACTATAAGATGCAAGGATACACTGTTACCAATCCCACAACACTTCATCACACAGGGTCACAACATAGCCCAATTACGTTACCAAATATTAGAACATGTACCACCATCCAGACGTGGGGGAGACCGCATAACTCAGTTAAAACGAAGAGAGGCATATTGGATCATGAATTGGATACCCTATATCCTAAGGGATTAAATAGAGACTATGATCTTCAATCGTTTATTTAATCTATTTTCTATTATATTCGGATTACATACAAGAATGTCAGCGTTATACCTATATCTATATTTGTAATGGTTCCATGTACTGATCTTTATGTTTCTCTTACAGAATCGCTATTAATTATATCTATTTGGATGGTCACTTTCCTCTTCTCTGTGCACCTTGTATCCACGAACTCCTTGTCAGGCGCTCTTTAGCTGGAACGCAAGCGGTCCTTGTGGAACGCAGGACGCTACCTCTACATTCCGAGAAGCAGTGCCGACGTCACTTCCTGTATGAGCACTTCCGGTCTGACACATAGCGGTATTCTTAGACCGCATCCTCTATTTAATCAGGCCAGTCACTACTTCCTGTTACCACGAGACAAGCGGTGGATGCCGCGTCGTAGTGACCTCTCATGTAGCACAGTCTCATTTTGGTAAGTGCACTGTTAGCGATACTATTTTACAGCACACAAATTGTGTGTTTCCATATCCTCATGGGCGCTGTCTGTTATACCCCATAGCTATTACAACTATACCTGAGTTCTCTGCCCCATGCGGTATGTTTTCAATATTACCACTCACCCATACCTGTATTAATATTACTATTCACTCACTGCTATGTTGTATCTTATTATAGCCGTTCACAGCAACATTCAATATAACGGGTATGTCACTTCTGGAACCAACTCTTTATTCCTTTTCATTTTACTTATTACCACTACTTTATCATATCAATCTCATTCACAGACCCCATTTTATCGGGTACACTCTACCACTAGGTATGTCTATTGCTTACTTTACTACCTTACTCATGTTCTCACCATCCTGAGTACTTTTGATGAATTATGATGCTTGTCAGTCTCCTGCTCGTTTTGAGATTTCATTGATCCATTGTGACCCATGTATATATACTTGTACATACTTTGTTTCTTTTACGTGACTTTATATTGATCACTCATTATTATTTTTTTAGTACACTGATGAAGGTCGTTTATTGACCGAAACGTTTGTTACTAGTGATCAGGTGTGTGCAATAAAATTTACTTTACTACACATTATGAGTGTGCCCAGTTTCTAACATCTCCTCAGTGCCAGACATATGAAAGCCGCATAGAGTTTACTAAAAACACATGTAGGACTCCCAGACTATGAGAAATAAGATTCTCTGGTCTGATGAGATGAAGATAGAAGTTTTTGGTGATAATTCTAAGCGGTATGTGTGGAGAAAACCAGGCACTGCTCATCACCTGCCCAATACAATCCCCACAGTGAAACATGGTGGAGGCAGCATCATGATATGGGGGTGTTTTTCAGCTGCAGGAACAAGGATGACTGGCTGTAATTGAAGGAATCATGAATGCGGCCAAGTACAGAGATATCCTGGATGAAAAGCTCTTCCAGAGTACTCTGGACCTCAGACTTGGTGTCACGATCCATTTTTGGATCTGTGGAAACTCTGGTTCCACTCCAGTTTAAAACTTTTTTCCTTTTGGACCATCGGGGGCTAATGTCAGTTTTTCCCCGCTGGCAATCTGGTGTTACTGCAGTACTTCTGGGTCAGCTGATTTGGGTGGTGACCACTCCCACCATCCTTTAAAAGGTCGCCTGATGCATCAGCTGACTGTTGGTGATCCAGTTCCTTTCTAGAGACCAGCCTAGCAGGAGCAGCTCTCTGGTGTCAGCCACGTCTGGTATTTGGAGTCCTGTTGCTATTGTTATCTGCGGTGTGGAGCTTAGCAGCGGTGTACATAAGCTAAGTGTGGTGGATTTTTTACCTTGTCCCTTTGGTTTTTGTCACTTCCCCCTGTGTTTATTATCTGCAGAGGTGAGGCTAGTGCTCCTTGCCGGCCAGCGTAGTAATAGGTGACAACTAGGGACGAGGTATCCTGATGGCGGTGGGGGGAAGGACCCGCATAGGGCGTTAGGGAAGTGCAGGGACAGGCTCAGGTTTGAGCTCAGGTGGTGACCATCCCTTATTCCCTATTGTTAGGGCCTTCCTCTCTCCTTTTCCATCCCGTTGATTGTGAGCTATGCTGTCCGCTGACCGACCACCCGTTGGGTCGTGTCACATAGTGACATTATCCTCCAACCGTCATATTTTTTTCCGGTGAGCCATGGCTCAAATGCAGGCCTTTGCCCAGCTGATCCAGACCCTCACTGATGAGCTTAAGGAGCTGCGGGATCAGGTGACGCAGCAGCTTCAGCAGTTGATGGGGATCTGGGCCTCGGCTCAGTTGCAGGCTCTACCGGAACCCAAGATATCTCTCCCTGACCGGTTCTCTGACTGGAGAGATAAGTTTTTGGTTTTCAAAGAAGCCTGCAAGCTGTACTTCAGGCTTCGCCCTTGTTCCTCAGGGAGTGAAGAACAGCTTGTGGGAATCATAGTCTCCCTTCTTAAGGGTGATCTCCAATCCTGGACCTAGTGTATGGGGTGTTGTGAATGTGTTAGAAATGAATTCTAAGCAGAAGCTCCCTCTGGTGGTTACAAACAGTACTGAACCATTCAATGAAGATTGGCAATCAGGAGTTACAGACTGGTCTTATATAAGGGAGGTGCCCTCCCATCATGGTTGCCGGTGATCAATTGTTCTTGTCTCAACTGTGGTTCCTGGTTCACTTTGAAGCTTGCTGAGTCTTGCCTGCACCCTTCTGCTATCAGATAAGATTTTCTTGCTTTTATTTTTGTGCTTGCTTTTTGCATTGTTCTCTGCACTTCTGTGGAGGTCAGCCAGGTCCCCTCCGGGGGCTTGTGCTCCTCTCAGTTTGTCTGAGCCACTGTTATTTGTTCATTTGCCTTTTCCAGTTTTTTCAGTGGCTGCGGCTTAGTTTTGATTACACCAGAGAACTAATTTAGGTGGTAGAGGTCGTGTGATCTCAGGTGTTTTTGCAATTAGTAGAGTTGGTATTTTTTAGGGTTTTTTGGATTGCAGTAAGTGTCCTTCCTATCCTTTTCTTTCTAGGAAGATTGGGCCCCAACGTTTGCTCATACTATTTTCTGTCTGTGTCTGTATTTCCTCTTGTCTAACCGCCATTACATGTTTGGGGGCTTCCTATGTTCTTTGGGGATCTGCTCCGGGGCAGATAGCTTTCCTCTTTCTATCTTTAGGTGTAGTTAACCTCTCAGGCTGTGACGAGGCGTCTAGGACCAACTTAGGAACGCTCCACGGCTGCCTTTAGTTATGGTGGTTAGTCAGGGTACTGCAATCCAGTAGATTCCAACCTCTCTGGTGTATTGCCGTTTTTGCCTGCTCTCCTCAGCTACCAAATCATAACAGTATCACCGGCCAAACTGAAAATTATATGGTACTCAACAGAACGGAAAAATAGTAAAAGGAAAAAGAAAAAAGGAAGTTGTCAGAAATTTTTTTTTTTTCTCTTTGTTGCATTTTTTTCCCTCTTTTTCTCTGGGTGCTGTAGAGGATTTTTTTTTTCTCTCAATGGAGTTTGCACAGTTGTCTGGCCATGTGGATCAGCTTGCCATTGAAGTTTGGATATTGCTACCTATCTTGCAGGGTTGCTGGTTGTGGAACCTAGGATCCCCATGCCAGATTTATTTTTGGGGATCGAGCTAAATTTCTGAATTTCAAAATAACTGTAAGTTGTTTTTTGTCTTAAAACCTAAGTCCTCAGGGAACGCAGCACAGCAGGTTCAAATTGTCATCTCTCTCCTGCGCGGCGATCCTCAGGATTGGGCTTTTTCCCTGACACCCGGGGACCCTGTTTTGAGTAATGTTGATGCATTTTTTCTGGCTCTGGGGTTATTGTACGATGAACCTAATGTCACTGATCAAGCTGAAAAAACCTTGTTGGCATTAAATCAGGGGCTTGAGGACGCTGAGTTGTACTGTCAGAAATTCCAAAAGTGGGCAGTCCTGATAGTGATAATGATGCTTTGGCAGCCCTTTTTCGGAAGGGTCTGTCAGAGAATGTAAAAGATGTTATGGTGGGTTTCCCTGCTCCCTCTGGTCTCAATGATTCTATGTCATTAGCGATTCAAATTGACAGACGTTTGCGTGAGTGTAGAGGTATGCGTGGAATAGTGTTGCCTTGTGAGCCAGCTTCTGAACCCATGCAGTGTGATGGAGTGGCTTCTGGGGCACAGCGTCATGAGTTTCGAAAACGCAATGGTGTATGTTTCTACTGTGGTGACGCCTCTCATGCTATTTCAGTCTGCCCTAAGCGGGGAAGACGTTTTGCACGCTCAGTTGTCTTGGGTAGTGTTCAGACTAAATTTCTGTTGACTGTTACCCTGATTTGCTCCCTGTCCACATTTTCTGCTCAGGCTTTTGTTGATTCGGGAGCAGCTATTAACCTGATGGATTTTGATTTTGCTAAACATTGTGGGTTTCCCTTGATACCCCTATGGAAGTCTATTCCCCTACTGGGGATTGATTCTACCCCTTTGGCTGAGAATAAACCCCAGTTCTCTACTCAGGTGATAATGAGGGTTGAACCTGATCATCAGGAGAGTTGCAAATTTTTGGTGCTGTATAATCTACATGACATTATTGTACTAGGTTTCCCTTGGTTACAGTCTCATAATCCTGTTTTGGATTGGAAATCTGTGTCTGTAACGAGTTGGGGCTGCCAATATGTTAATGCCAACACTCCTGTTTTTTCTGCCTCTCCCCTGGCTCAGGATGTTCCTGACTTTTTGACTGATTTTTCTGATGTGTTTAGCGAAAGTAAATCTGCATCCTTGCCCCCCCCATAGGAGCTATGACTGCGCTATTGATTTAGTGCCTGGTAGTAAATTCCCTAAAGGTCGCCTTTTTAACTTGTCTGTACCTGAACATGACGCTATGCGGTCTTATATCAAGGAGTCATTGGAGAAGGGTCATATCAGACCATCCTCTTCACCCTTGGGTGCCGGTTTTTTCTTTGTGGCCAAAAAGGATGGTTCATTAAAGCCGTGTATTGATTATCGTCTCTTGAACAATATCACTGTGAAATATCAATACCCGTTACCCTTGATTTCTGACCTGTTTTCCAGGGTGAAAAGTGCTACTTGGTTTACCAAGCTTGACCTCAGGGGGGCATATAACCTTATTCGCATTAAGCACGGAGATGAATGGAAGACGGCGTTTAATATCCCAGAGGGGCATTTTGAGTACCTAGTGATGCCCTTTGGGCTCACTAATGCTCCTTCCGTCTTCCAGTCCTTCATGAATGATATTTTCAGGGATTTTGTGGATAAATTTCTAATTGTTTATTTGGATGATATCTTGATTTTTTCCAATGACTGGGACTCTCATGTGAAACATGTTCGAACTGTATTCCAGATTTTGAGAGAGAATGCTCTGTATGTGAAGGGATCAAAGTGTCTTTTTGGCGTACAGAGGATCTCATTTCTGGGATTCATTTTGTCCCCATCTGTTATTGAAATGGACCCGGTCAAGGTTCAGGCCATCTGTGATTGGGTCCAACCTACTTCATTAAAGGCTCTTCAGAGATTCTTGGGTTTTGCCAATTTTTATCGTAAATTTATTGGTAATTTCTCTGTTATTGTTAAACCATTGACTGATTTGACCAAAAAGGGTTCTGATGTGGTGAATTGGCCTCCTGAGGCAGTCTCTGCGTTTCAGGAACTTAAGCAGAGATTCACTTCTGCTCCTGTTCTACGGCAGCCTGATGTTTCTCTGCCATTTCAGGTGGAGGTTGATGCCTCTGAAATTGGGGCAGGTGCCGTTTTGTCCCAAAGAGATCCTGAGACCTCTAAAAGTAACCCTTGTGCCTTTTTCTCTCGAAAATTTTCTCCAACTGAACGTAATTATGACGTGGGTAATCGGGAGTTATTGGCCATGAAGTGGGCTTTTGAAGAGTGGAGACATTGGCTGGAGGGAGCCAAACATCAGGTGGTGGTCCTCACGGACCATAAGAATCTGGTTTATCTGGAATCAGCCAAGCGACTTAATCCTAGACACACGTTTTAATTTTGTGGTTTCTTTTCTTCCTGGTACTAAGAATGTTAAGGCGGATGCCCTCTCGAGGAGTTTCCTTGCGGGCTCTCCTGAGTTATCTGATCCTGCTGTTATTTTGAAAGAGGGTGTAGTTCTTTCCGCCATCTCGCCCAATTTGAGACTGGCTCTGGAAGGGTGTCAGGAGGATAAACCCGAGCGCTGCCCTATTGGGAAATTGTTTGTCCCAGACCGTGGAAAAAGAGTGTGATGTCTGAGATTCATTATTCCGCGTTGGCCGGTCATCCCGGAATTTTTGGTACCAGAGCCTTGGTTAGTCGGTCCTTTTGGTGGCCTACTTTGTCTCGTGACGTCAGGGAATTTGTGCAGTCCTGCGGGACTTGCTCTCGCTCCAAGCCTTGCTCTCGCTCTAGTGGTTTGTTGATGCCATTGCCTTTGCCCAAGAGACCATGGACCCATATCTCTATGGATTTCATTTCCGACCTCCCTGTTTCTCAGAGAATGACCATTATCTGGGTGATTTGTGATAGGTTTTCCAAAATGATACATCTTGTGCCATTACCTAAGTTGCCTTCCTCCTCTGAATTGGTGCCGTTGTTCCTTCAGCACGTGGTTCGTTTACACGGCATTCCTGAGAACATTGTGTCTGACAGAGGAGTTCAGTTTGTTTCCAGATTTTGGAGGACTTTTTGTTCTAAACTGGGTGTTCAATTGTCTTTCTCCTCAGCATTTCATCCTCAGACCAATGGTCAAACTGAGAGAACAAACCAGACATTGGAGACTTATCTAAGATGCTTTGTGTCTGCTGATCAGGATGACTGGGTCTCTTTTTTGCCTTTGGCTGAGTTTGCTCTTAATAATAGGGCTAGCTCTGCCACTTTGATGTCTCCGTTTTTCTGTAATTCTGGGTTTCACCCTCGATTTTCTTCAGGACAGACGGAGGCTTCTGTCTGTCCAGGTGTTGACTCTGTTGTTGAGCGTATGCAGCAGATTTGGGACCAGGTGGTGGAGAGGTTGTCCCTCTCTCAGGAGAGGGCCCAGCGGTTTGCCAACCGGCATAGGACTGATGGTCCTCGGTTTAAAGTGGGGGACTTGGTCTGGTTGTCCTCAAAGAATATTCCTATGAGAGTAGCATCTCCTAAATTTAAGCCTAGGTTCATTGGACCTTATAAGATCATGGAGATTATTAATCCTGTTTCTTTTCGTTTGCTTCTTCCAGGGACATTTAAGATCCATAACGTGTTCCACAAGTCCTTGTTGAAGAGGTTTGTTGAGCCAGTGGTTCCTGCTGCTGTGCCTCCTGACCCTGTTTTGGTTGAGGGCAATCTGGAGTATGTGGTTGAGAAAATATTGGATTCTCGTTTTTCTAGACGAAGACTCCAGTATTTGGTTAAATGGAGAGGTTATGGTCAGGAAGACAATTCTTGGGTGTTTGCTTCGGACATCCATGCTAGGAGACTTATCCGTGCGTATCATAGAACTCATCGTGACCGACCTGGTTGCTCAAATGAGGGTTCGGTGACCCCTCCTCAAGGGGGGGGTACTGTTGTGAATGGGTTTGAGATGAGTTATGAGCAGAGGCTCCCTCTGGTGGTTACAAGCGGTACTAGTGAGGATTGTGAGGACTGGGAATCAGGTGTTACTGATTGGTCTTATATAAGGGAGTCATTTTCCCATCAGGGTTGCCGGTGATCAATTGTTCTGGTCTGAATCCTTCTTTCCAGTTTCCCTTGTAGCCTGCTGTGTCGTGTCTGCATCTCCTGCTATCAGATAAGACAATTTCTTATTTTGTGTTTTTGCTATATTTTTGCATTTTGTCCTGCACTTCTGTGGGGGCCTTCTGGGTCCCCTCCGGGGGCTTTTGCCCTCTCAGTTTAGTCCAGCCACTGTGTTTTGTACTTTTGCTTTTTCCAGTTTTTTTTCAGTGGCTGCTGTTTTGATTTTTTTACACCAGAGAACTAATTTAGGTGGTAGAGGTCGTGTGATCTCAGGTGATTTTGAAATTAGTAGAGTTGGTGTTTTTTCAGGGTTTTCTGGGATTGCAGTAAGTACCCTTCCTGTCCTTTTCTATTTAGTTAGTTTGGCCCCCAGCGTTTGCTCATACTATTTTCTTTCTGTGTCAGTATTTCCTCTTGTCTAACCGCCATTACATGTTTGGGGGCTTTCTATTATCTTTGGGGTTCTGCTCCGGGGCAGATAGCTTTCCTATTTCTATCTTTAGGTGTAGTTAATTTCTCAGGCTGTGACGAGGCGTCTAGGACCAACGTAGGAATGCTCCACGGCTGCCTCTAGTTGTGGTGGTTAGTCAGGGTACTGCAATCTCATAGATTCCAACTGCTATGGTGTATTTCCTTTTTGACCTGCACTCCTCAGCTACCGTAACATAACAGCTCATCCTGACCGACTTGGTTGCCCAAATGAGGGTTTGGTGACCCCTCCTCAAGGGGAGGGGTACTGTTGTGAATGTGTTAGAAATGAATTCTGAGCAGAAGCTCCCTCTGGTGGTTACAAACAGTACTGAACCATTCAATGAAGATTTGGGAATCAGGAGTTACAGACTGGTCTTATATTAAGGGAGGTGCCCTCCCATCATGGTTGCCGGTGATCAATTGTTCTTGTCTCAACTGTGGTTCCTGGTTCACTTTGAGCTTGCTGAGTCTTGCCTGCATCTTCTGCTATCAGATTAAGATATTTTCTGTTTTTATTTTGTACTTGCTTTGCATTGTTCTCTGCACTTCAGTGGAGGTCAGACCAGGTCCCCTCGGGGGCTTGTGCTCCTCTCAGTTTATCTGAGCACTAGTGTTTGTTTCATTTGCCTTTTCCAGTTTTTTCAGTGGCTGCGGTTTGTTTTGATTACACCAGAGAATATTTAGGTGGTAGAGGTCGTGTGATCTCAGGTGTTTTTGATTTGTAGAGTTGTATTTTTTAGGGTTTTTTGGATTGCAGTAGTGTCCTTCCTATCCTTTTCTTTCTAGGAAGATTGGGCCCCAACGTTTTGCTCATACTATTTTCTGTCTGTGTCTGTATTTCCTCTTGTCTAACCGCCATTACATGTTTGGGGGCTTCCTATGTTCTTTGGGGATCTGCTCCGGGGGCAGACAGCTTACCTCTTTCTTCTTTAGGTGTAGTTAACTCTCAGGCTGTGACGAGGCGTCTAGGACAACGTAGGAATGCTCCACGGCTGCCTTAGTTGTGGTGGTTAGTCAGGGTACTGCAATCCAGTAGATTCCAACCTCTCTGGTGTATTGCCGTTTTTGCCTGCTCTCCTCAGCTACCAAATCATAACAATGGGGATCCTGATGGCGTCTACCTGGCTGAGTCTCGTCTCCGTAAGATCGAGCAGGGGGGCCGGCGGCTGAGTACTGCCAGAGTTCAGGAGGTGGGCCACTGAACTGCAGTGGAATGACCCTGCCTTTAGGACCCTTTTTGTCAGGGTTTGGCTCTGGGCTGCAGGATACTCTGGTGCCGTACGCTGCTCCCAGTTTGAAGCCGCCAGTTCCTTGCTATCCAGGTGGATAGACGCCTCAGGGAGAGGCTACACCAAATCTGCCCCCTGTTGTCCTTTTAGGGAGGAGGACACAGCGGTGCGATGGACGAACCTATGCAGGTGGGAAGAGTGCCTTCTCAATCAGGGTTACTGCGGTTTGCCATGGTATGGGGGTATGTTTTGTTGTGCGCAGACTGGTCATTTTATCATTGTCTGCCCTGCTCAGCCAAAGTACCATCCCATTCAAAAAGCTGCATCCCCCTGTCGGGTGGAGGTAGGCGACCAGGGTGTGTATATTTCCTCCATTTTCTCGTCTCGTGTACCATATCTGCTGAGTGGTGGTGGCAGGGTACCTGAGACTGTACCGGTGCTTGTGGACAGTGGTGGGGGAGTCAATTTTGTGGATGCTTGCTTGTTCAAACCCATGGTCTGAAGGGATAGGACGCTAGCAAGACCCTAAGCGTTCAGGCCATTGACTCTGTCCACTCAGCCAGGGAGGGTGACTCAAGTTGTAGATGATTACACTGCATATAGGGACTAGTCATGAAGGAGTCCCTGTCGTGCTACGTCTTGGGGGAATGCCAACTCCCATGTCTTAGGGCCTCCCTTGGTTGAAAAAACAAAACCCGTTCATAGACAGGAGGACCGGGAAGTAGTCAGCTGGGACTGCTGCCTGGGAGTACGATCTCTGCCGTCTTTCTGCAACCCACCCCTTCTTCTCCAGTGGGGGGACAGCAGAGGTGCTGCCAGGGAGTAGGGGCAAGACTCAACCCTCACCACAATTTAACCCTAAGTCGGGTCCTCTTAGGAGGAGAGGTCAGGGGGGGTGGTGATTCCCTCTGTGCGCTGTGGAGGTGTGAGTTTGCTGACAAAGGGTTGTGATAAACGGGCACACTGTCCGCCACACGGTAGCCCGGGGTATCACGGCTTGTGACCCACCGCTTGCCACCAATATGTGAGAAACGGTGCACACACACGACGGCTGCTGCCGTCCGACCCAGTAAACTGCAGGGATTTATAATTATCCCACTTCCACTTAGGAACTTGCAGCTCTCTGGGCCCCACTTACCCTCAGGTCGTCAGGAACTGCACCTAGGATAATTAGTCGCCAGACGGGTCACTTGGATGTGTGCTGGCTATTGGGCACGCTGCAGTGAGGGGAATTATAATTACTCCGAGCCGCAGCCGGGTAATACACTTATAAAACCGCTCGTCACCCGCCAACGCCACCCCATAGGTCAACACTTTACACCCCTTCTTTATTAGCTGCCACCAGCCACGGTTTACTTGGAACAATTTATCAAGAGGGTCCGTAGCAACCCAAAACAGTAGCGTAAGTACTTCAGGCGCGTGCAAATTCGTTTTATAGAAGCAGGAGAAACAAACTAATAAATTTATAGGTTTATTCCTTAAAAAGACAGGCAGTGCTTATAACAATATAAAAAGATGAACAAAACTGAGACAATATCGTTATGTACAAAAAACAATTAGAAAATAAAAGGGGTTAACATAAGGAAGATCAACTTACAGTTCTTAGATCATAGTAGGCAAGCCATGCGGTCGGGGGAGGGGAGACATCACAATGCATCACAGAGCTGCTATAAGTCTGGTGTCCAGGGCAGATCTGAGCCAGAATACCTGGCCCTCCTTATAGACCTGTGGCCGTGACATCATAAAGGGGTGGAGTTACCAGGGTCCTCCTCTTGCTCTAAGGGTTACTCTTAGTTCAGAAATTCAAACTTTCATAAATAGAGAGGGAGTCTCTTACAGCGATGCAGAGCATACCATTGTACTCCGCAAGATGTTGGCGGGCATTTAAGTTCTAACGCAGAGTGCCTGGGTGGATCGGCTAAGCAGAATCTGTTTCTTAGTTCTGCTGGGTGCCAGCGCTTAGAAACTTCACTGATCCCTGGATTCACCGATGAATTGGCAGAATGAAAAATTCATACTTATAACATCACAGGAGCCAAGATTTTGTCATGAATAACTACCATGCAACAAAGGAACAGACCATGTGGCTTGATAGCCGCTTTCAGCGGCCTCCCTGTGGGGCTAGCCACCTGGAATCAGATTACACAGAGTGTGTAGTGAGCTGAAGGGGGGGGGAAGCCCACAGGCTGCAAAGCCTAATGAATGCGTACTGAGAGAAAAGGAGGAGGGGAAAATTGCCCCCGTGCTTGCAACAGGTGGGGGTTTTTAGACTATGGGGAAAATTCTGGAAAAAGCACGAAATTTCTTGCAGATCAGCAACTCCCCCCCTTAAGGGCGAGGGGGCAGACCTCTCGGTAAAACCACCATGCCACCCCGGGTTCGCCCCCCGGGAAAACCCCCTCGCTTCCCAAGATCCTGCCTTTTTTTTGTTGTCGGCAAAAATCTACGCTGGGGCAAGGGTCCGCGTGCAACTCATTGGTTCCGGGCACTGGTGCAGCCCGTCAGAGGGTTTTGGTCGGGGGAACCCCCTTGAAAATGGCCCTAATAGGGTGCAAACGTTGCGTGCCCCGCCAGGCCAGGGACTCCTTCTCGATGGTGGAGTATGCCCTTTCCCTTGGGGAAGTTTTTGGTCAGGTAAAAAGGGGGGCTCCTGGTTCCCCCCAAACAACCTGGCGAGTACAGCACCGAGGCAAATTCGCTGGCGTCAGTCTGTCCCGGAAGGGCCGATCTGTCGACGGCTCCAACACCCGGGGGGCGACGGGGGTGTTTTCAAAAACTCGGGGGGAAATGCCCCCTCACAGCCATCTGTCCGCTGACTGTTTGGGGGAGACCGCCCTTGGGGAGGTCCGTCAAGGGTTTTTGCAATGGCGCTATAGTTCGGTACGAAAAGCCTTTGTACCCTGCGTGCCCCGGAAGGGGCTTCAC